>APFE030118842.1:19195-112361 GCA_000404065.3 Pinus taeda | reverse complement strand
TATATTCATAAATAACACATGACCAGATGTGTGTTAACCATATAAATGCATATATAAATGAGTACACAAGAATATGGAAGAAAACAAGAATAGCTTTATTAAGATGAAAAGTAGCAAGAGGATTACAACCATATGTTCTGACCCAGCATCATCCTGCAGCTAGGAAGCCCTTATTCACCTCAAGCAAAGCTTAGATCACCCAACACTATGAATGTACACCAGAAACCAACAGCACTTCCCTATAAGATACAAAATTCCAGCCTCTGGATCTCTGTGATGAGGGATCCATATATAGATGATTACAGAGAGGTGAGTCATCTTCTGGGATCTTGATTAGTGTCCTCTCTCTAATAGTTCCTGCTTCCACTTGGAGAATGATGATCTCTTACTCATCCCTGGTCGAAAACAGAGAGGCAAGTGTCAAAGGGGAAGCTTCTGGAAGATTCCATGATCTTCCACCTCGTATTTTTGTCCTTGCCATTTGTCCATTCCTGACCATCGCACCCTATAGAGGAGCAATTTAGTATGAATCGCACCTTGTACACTGGGAAGGTGATATGCATCGCACGCTCTGCATTGAGCTTTCAGTATGGTCCAGTTTTGACCATTTATGAGCAGTTTTTAGTGCAGAACTTCTGGGAGATGATGTAATCAGCTGACCTTGTTCCTTTAGGCTGTGAAGCAACACTTTTAGGGACTTAGGAGCCTTAAGTTTATGGACATTTATGATTGGGGTTGAAGTGCCAAAAAATGTCTATAACATGTTGCTTCAAAACTGTTGCAAAGGTGTAGAATAGGACTTCAAGTGTGTGTTAAATCACCTAAAGGAGATCTTTATAAACTACTTCAAAAGGTTCTTCAAGCCTGCTTCAATTTCACTTTAAATGACCTTTCAAATGTTGCTCCAAAGGATGCACAAAACCTTGCTACCAAAACTATGAAGGAGTCTACTACTTCTTTAGGTAAGGTGTGCTTCAGATTGTAGATGAATATTATAACAATGTTTTTTCTACTCAAAGTTCAAGATCTGCTACTTTTGGTCCTAAAAAAAATCTCATGGGAATGATCTCAAAACAAGCCCTAGAAGGACTTAAGAATCCTTTATTAGTGCAACCAAAAACCTGGGATCAATCAAGCCCATGTATGTTCCTCTGTCCTACATAGGTGACTGATTTTGTCTCTATGTAAACATGGATTAAAGCCCAGAATCTCCCATGATGGTTTCCTCCTTGGAACAACCTCGGATTAGACCTCTGGGCCAAGGTCTTCCCCGAGGGACCGAAATTTCATAAACTTGTAATGTTTTCATTGTGACAGGTCCGAATTCTAATTGTGAAGAGGGCCCGAGTTTAGTTCTGCCCAATGATCAATGAATTGCTACAGGAATTCTATCAAAATACCTCCTCGTATCCACTAAACAAGGGGACTATAAGCAGTGTGATAAAATCAAAACAAATAGACAACATGTAGGAGGTTCACTCATTCTACTGATTCTAGAAAGGGAATGTTAAAGTACTTACGTAGATTCTGTTTCTTTTTCTCCTAGTACTCTAGCGTGATTAAATTGAGCTGTGGAAGATATGAAAAGGGTGGATATATTGAGCTCTACATAATATCATTCACCTAACTTGGTTGCCCATTCCATCTGGGAACATAATTTTTCCCATTTCTGCTCATGCTTTGAATAAAAAATTTGTAGTCATTCCTGCCTCCAGATAAAGAGTGACAATTTTTAGCAAACGTGATTCTCCTCCATCTTATGCATGTGCTTGAATCTGATATGTGCATGTGAGGGGGTGATAAACCGTTTGAAGTTCCAAGCATAGCTAAAATAATCACTCCATTGATTGATATATTATCCTTAGAGTTCACAAAGTCTGTGTCATTTGGGTGGAAATATGTTTACTATTTTGTAGCATAGGGGGCTTTTCTTGCATATATAATGTGGTCAAGGTGGTGAAAAAATTAAGGAATGTTGCTCTACAGTTTCTATGTAATCTTTTGCTCCTCGTTCCACCTTTAACATCATTCAAGTACCTTAAGGTTCCCATCGAATGTTGCTCTACACTGTTAATAATTTTGGCTTGGATAATTGTGGTTTGGACTCTAACGTCTCTCATTCATTTTTTAGTTTCCCCTATTTGTCTGGTTGGGAACTGGTGATACTATCATGCCCTGTCACAAGTATAAATAGACATGTAGCTTAATGATATAGTGCCTCATTAAGAAGATAGAATTATGAGCTCAATACAAATCAGTGGAGCTATTCATAGTAGCAATCTGGTTTTGTCCTTCATTATTTTGGTAACACCATTGTAATCTATTCCTTCGAGTGTATATTATATGGTGGTTAAGCAATAATAGATGTATAGTGTATGAGTGAACTACTTCATTCTCTTACTACCTGCATGTAATTAGCATTTGGAGTACCGTGTCAGGTGGCCAAGTATGCACTCTTCAATGTTCAATCTTCTTGTAATCCTTGTTCTATGTTGGACATAATGATATGCAACCAGTGGTTCATGGGGGTCAAAGTATTGCAGTGTATTGAGAGTGTTCATAGCTAATATTTCCAGCATGTAGATCCTCTGGTACCAGCTAACCAAAGTTAGGGTAATTATAGTTCAAAATAAGAGCCAAAATGAGTAACAGATCATGGTTAGGGGTCTTTGTGCATGCCCTATAGAAGTTGATTGTGTGCAAGGCATATGAATGAAAGGTTGTCATGGTTTATGCAATTTTGATTCTCTTCAGCTTGTTTGGGATAACTTTGTTCCATATATAAGAGGTACTCCTCAACCAGTTGGAGAAGTTGTTGAAATGATCCTCTGTAGACTGCAGTTGAACCCTTAAAACATGGCATAAGTTTCTTGTTTTATTAATAATAGGTTTGGTTGTGGTGAAGGTGCTAAAGGTTGCAAGGTTCATTCTAGCGGCTGGTGAGGACAATGACAGTTGTTCTTGGCTGAGGAAGAGCAGATTAGACTCATCTTCTTTGGCGAGAGATATACACAACAAGGGGGCACTAACAAAGGCATTTGTGTCTTTCAATGCCATCGTCGATGACATTTTCTCCTCAATGGGTTGTTTTGTTGGTTAGCTGATGCTAGGGCACAATATGATGGAGAAAATCGGGGATGGTATTCATTGGTGTGAAGGATGTCGTGATGCCATGGGCCTTGCGATCATTTTTCTCTGCTTATCTGCTAGTTCTGGTTGTTGGCTTGCATTGGGGTGGCCATGGTTGGGGCTTTGCAATCGTTTTGGTTCCTATCAAATATGCTTTGGGTTATTCCATGGCGGCCTTGTGCCATTTTCATCATGGTTATATGTTGGGGTTTCGACCTATTTTGTAATGGTTTGGTGCCTATTTGTGGGCATTTGAGATATGCACCCTTTTCTAAGGGTTCTTTTATCTAGGCCTACGCGCTTAGTTTGCTAGATTGATAAGTGGTTTCCCACTGTTTGGGAATTTGACAGATGCACCTTTTTTAAGGGTTCCTTTATGCAAGCTTGCATGTTTGGTTTTGTTGATTGATGAGTGGCTACCCGTTGTTTGGGCTAATCTAATGGTTCTCTACAAGGTTTCTTTGAGGGGCCTGCATGCTCCGTAACTTGTTATCAGTCATATGTATGTTGGGGGTTATTCTGGCACATATGCTACATGCATGATTATGTAAACATATTTTTATTTTAATATACTAAAATAGGAATTATTTTATTATAATGATGTATTGAGAAGGGGAATTTAGTGAAAGGATTTTAGGAGGTGTTTATCAATGTCTATTGAAATTAGGCTTATTCTTTAGTATCCCACAAACACATATGCTATAGGTCGATTAAGTGGAAAGTCAATGCCATGAGCCCATCTTCATCTATTGCATGATGCATGCTATAAATCCTCATCCATGCGTGTCATGTGATGTGCCTATCCATGAAGTGTGTTTCAGTCTATCACACAATGTGTGTGCTTGTGTCCTCATCTTGATTAGACACATTATATGTGCACCCCAAACTATATATCCATCCATAAGTGAAGCCCTTAGCATGCCACATGCCCAAGGTAAACCAATTTCTATGCACTAACCAAAATTGACAAACCCATAAAATTTTTCCATTATATTAGAGAACCAAAATAAGCAAGCAACATAGGGCAATGAATGTGGACTAGAACAAGATCTAGATGCAAAGCTTGATACAATATGACTCCACATAAATTCTTCTAAAATTTTTCTAAATTTGAAGTGAGCATTAAACTTTTTCCATTATATTAGAGAACCAAAATAAGCAAGAAACATAGGGCAATGAATGTGGACTATAACAAGTTCTAGATGCAAAGCTTGATACAATATGAATCCACATAAATTATTCTAAAAATATTCTAAATTTGAAGTGAGCATTCTAAACAATGTTTGTATGTCAAATTTCAAGCCAGTTTCCATCCATGTTGGATCCAATTATTTCTCAATGATCAGACTGAGGTCATGTTTTTCATGCATACATAATATATCCTTGGTCATATTCCAAATTCTCAAAAACTCCATGTGATTTTCCTCGTTAGCTCCAATTAACTTCATAAGATTTGGAAATTGGACACATGTAAAATCTAGAATTGTACATGTTACATTGTTCATTAGTCGACATGCAACCTAGATAGATTAAGTAATTTGATAAGGAGGATGATTAAGTAAAAAATATCTAAGTTACATTGCACAAAGACTGATAATGTCTGGTGGAAGCAATGCAAGTTTCAACAAGCTAGGAAGCAACACAAGTTTCAACAAGCTAGGAATTACTTTAGTAGGAATGACACTTAGATGAGAAGCATTTCTAAGGTAGAGTGGTCAAGGCTTCTTCTCAAATGGGACAATTAAATTTCAAAAAAAATTATGGATCAAGTCCATACAATTCCCTTAACTGGAATGAGCCTTAGAGTGGTCAAGGCTTCTTCTTAAATGGGATAATGACATTTCAATTATTATTATTATTTCTTTGTTTGTTTGTTATGGATCAAGTCCATATGATTCCCTTAACTAGAATGAGCCTTTTCCATTTGTTGGGCTATCATATGAACCCATGTCAAGCAATATGGAATCAAAGTTCATTGAAAAACTAATGTTATGAACACTCCCTCTCACCCCCTTCTCGTGTTGCCTTCCACCAACCCGCATCCTCACTCTCCACCCACCCACTCCTCACCCCATCCCTTAGGGTCCTAATGAAAATAGAGGCCTAATTCATTTGTGTCTTTCGATGTAAAATGAAGAAAATAGTTTGAACATGCCAAAAATTGATTTGTTTCCAACTCATTTTTTTACACTTGAACATCATGCATCATTGAATGTACCTATCATGCTTCCTATGGGATGGGACACAAGTATGAATACCTTGACAAACTAAGCCATTCCATTAACAAACTAAGCTTATGAACACATAAACCAATGATTTTTTAAGTATTCGTACCTTTTTTAAAGTTTTGCAGAAGCCTAAGCGTCATAGAGAAGTGCCTCACCCTATGGAAAACACTTAGGGACAAGCTAGTAAAAATTTGGAAGGTTTTCAAGGCTTTTTTTGTTTTGTTTTTTGTTTGTTTGTTTTTGTTTTTGTTTTGTTTGTTTGTTTGTTTGGGTTTGGTAGACCCTCGTTGGAACATCATGAGTTGGGAAATCTTTGTCGCATGACATGTGTCACATTGTTGTATCATTGAAAACTTTGAGGAGGACACGTTGCATGCTCTAATTTGTTGTTGCACCTCTTGTAAAATTTGAGGTTGACACATGGCACACTTTAGTTGGTTGTTGCATTTCTATAGTCTTCGTAGTTGTGATAAATACGAGGAAAAGAGATTTCCACAGAAATAATAGTTTCATCATGGCATGAAGAAAGAGAGAAAAATAAAGAAAAAGGTAAGGGATAGAGGAAGAAAAGAGCAAGGAGGAAAAGGTGGGGGACATAGAAGACATAGGGAAAGTAGGATGTAGACAAAGAAAAGTTATGCGATGTGACATTATATAGGATAACATTTTCCCCTATGTGATGTATTGTATAGATAAAATGTTCATTGCCCTGTGTCACATTTTTTAAAAGGCTTGGCGTGATGAGAATATTGGTGAGAATGTGATAGAATTGTGGAGGAGTGGCTTTATTACCAAATAAGAAGTTAAGGAAAGATGAATGTCTCAACAAGTGTGAACCCAAGGGTGAATATGGGTGAATAATACTAGTTGTGACATGGCATAGTACAAATGCATGGTGAACTTGCTGCCATATCACCATTATGATCGCTTTAGGCATGACTCATAATTAAGTCATTACAATGGTTGGAGAGTTCTTGTTAAGCAAAACACATGTACAAGCTCAAAAGAGACCCTACAATAGTATGTATAGAGGAAAAACATCCATTAACTCACCTCCTTAATGCCACTTAGGGGGGTGGTTACATGATAAGAGAAGATGAATTTCCCTATCAATATTAAGCAAAGAGCAAACCCAATAAGTTGTCAAGCAAAGATGAATGTCTCAACAAGTGTGAACCCAAGAGTGAATTATACTAGTTGTGACATGGCATAACACAGATGTCTGGTGAATTTGTTGCCACAACACTAGTATGATTGCTAGTGTGGTTGAGGAAAAGAGAACTAGAAGAAATTTTAGAATGTCATATCTTTCTACGCATGACTCATAATTAAGCAAGAATACAATGGCTGGAAAGTTCTTATTGAGCATAACACATATACAAGCTCAAAAGAAACCCTATACTTACTTAAAGAAAAAAATTCTATTAACTCACCTCCTTAATGTGACTTGGGGGGCTGGTACATGATAAGAGAAGATAAATTTCCCTCTCATATCAAGCAAAAGAACAATTCTTGGATTTATTTCTTGAAGGTCACGTCAATGTCCTTGTTGAAACTATTCCTTCAAATTAGGATAGACACTGAAGTTATTCCATAATAATTAGATGTATGAATATCTTGGGACTAAAAACATCCATGAATGCACTTTCACTTTTTCTACGGTGAATTAATTTTATTGAGCTTTTCAAAGTTTTATTTTGGAAGAGTCCCAAAATGGTTTTAGTGGACTTATATAAATTTCTCATGATATTATTGGATTCATCAAAGTGTGTAACATCTAGCTTGGAACTTAAACCTTCCTTAGTAAAAATGATTTCATCTTCATTAAAATAATGACTTTTTTAGATCTTCAAAAATAAATTCAACTAAGTTATGAAAAGATAAATCAAATATGTAAAAAGAATCACTTCACTTTTTAAAAATATTCTATACTCACTATTTTAAAATATAAATCACCTCATGGAATAATTGCTAATGTGTTTGCTATCTTTCATCCCAATTAATTGCTAATTTGCTTACTATCTTTCATTTTAATTGGGAATACTAAAGGAGCTCCTTTATGCGCTTAAATCGTGTATTATTTATGTAAATGCATTATTTATTTGAATAATAACTCTAAATTTGGTATTCCTTACGTTAATGTATTATTTATTTGAATAATTAGGCTGATAAGCTTTCTTTTGAATCAATTTAGTAGTCAACACTTCAATTCTTTAATTGACATCTCGCATATGCTTATATCTTCTATTTTTAACATTTTTCCTTAACATCTGGCACATAAATTTCTTGTGCGTTTAACATCGGGCAAATAATTTTTTCCCTATCGGCTTGACTTGACGTCTGTTTCCCACTGCATCATTAGTCCGAGAATGGTTCGCTGGCAATATTCCTTAGCGCTATCCAAAACCCAGTTATGCAGTGCACGATCAACAAATTCGTGCTTTGAAAACCTTGTTCTGCGGTGCACGGCCAACTAACTAATCTGTGCTTAATCCATGCTTCGATGATGACCTTATCAGCTGCCGGCTTGGTTCAACCTTATGTAATATGTTGTCTAAAAATTATGTATAACAATGTTCAATCTGACAGACAACCCTGTTTGACAATCCCACAAGGTATAGCAGTGTTCAAACTAACAGAGGAGCCTTGTTTGAAAATCTCATGAACGGAGCCGGAGCTGTGTAATACGACGGAGCGCTAGAGCCCTTTTGGTAAATGTAATACGAATTTTTATCGCTAGAGCCCTTTTGGTAAATGTAATACGAATTTTTGTTGCATACAGTATGAATCTCATATTTTTTTTTAGGTTGTGTGAAGTTTTGCATATCAGTGATTGTAATATTAATTTCTTTGCCCTCCTACAATTTTCCCAGCCGCCGCACTGTTCACGACCTGATCCGAAGAACTTTATCTTTTGGGGTTCTTGGTAATGAACAGGCTATAGAAAACCACTATCTACTTTGGGTTGCGAACAATGCTCAGAATTAGGGCTTTGGCTTTTGGGGATTAGTATAAGGGTAAAAGCATGTTGAGTTTTATCCCATCCTCACTCCATTATGACCAGCCACTTTTAATAGTATATTCCAGGAGACTGTAGGACAAGGAGGAAAAGGTCGAAGCACCCTCGAGGTTTTTAGTGAAAATTTTGAGAGGTTTAGAAGAAGACTCATTCGCCTCGGAATTGCATTGTAGTGCCAGTTAAATCTTAATTATCTGGTGCAAATGGCTGGGAACAGCACGCCTTTCATTCCCAAGGTAAAATTCTTCCGAATTTTCAGCATTAGATCTCGAATTTCCAGCTGGGAATTGCGTTCCAGAGTTTGAATTTGGGGTTTTGTGGAGGATTTTAGCGTTAATTTACGCATTTTACCCATCCTTTGCCACAAATTCTCAGCGTTTGTGGGAAATTGGGGATGAAAAATGTCTTCTTCGGAGAAATGAAGGGTTTAAGGCCGAGAATTCTGAGAATTCGCTATTTAAATGTTACGCGTGACTCTATCGGATGTCTGTCCATTTGGCAGTTGTGAAATTATTGTCAATTTTTCTTTGCTATGGTTCCAATTCTGCTTCCCTTAGTTTAGAATTCAAAGATTTTTGCCATCGGTTGTCTTGTCCATTTGAAAGCCCGAGAATCTAATATGCAAGGTGCTCATACTCTGCAAGATCATTGATCTATTGTTGATCTATTCTACAAGAAGAATGCACATAAAGCTCGCATTGAAACAGATTGTTGAATGCCCTAACCCTCTTTGTCGCGATGCCCGCCCTTTTCTCCCTACTTTCTCATTAAAACCACTTCCTGAATCTCAAACACAGCATTATCGTTTTCCGACTTGCGCCCAGGGTTCACAGTCATCGATTCCGCTCGTTCCCTCCAGGTAAATTAACTATCCCTCACTCCATTCATTTCACAAATTGTATCTCCACGTGTTTCGTGAAGATGAAAATTCTCAATCACGATTGAATTCTATTATGTCATTTGGCTAGGCATGGTTATGTTTTGAAATAATTCATACCTTGTCATTAACAACTCTTATTACTGAAGAAAATATGTGATCCTCTCTCTTTGGTCAATGTTGAATACTTGATTTGAGTGAGAGTTCTTTTTATCAATGATAAATACTTGATTGAGTGAGAATTCTCTTTGCCAATGATGAATACTTGATTGAGATTTCTATTCTTTGATCGCTCTCACATGTTAAGCTTATATATATTTGTCTTTTATCAGCAAGGTTTAGTGTTATAACTCCCTTGGTGGTATTATTTTCAACTCTCTCTTTTGTTTTTACATTCCAAAAGTGGAGTAAAGCCCTCGTAATATATAAATCAGACGCCCTGGTAATATACAAATCAGACTTAATCATCATTGAATTTTTCAGTGTTGGAGTTGTTTTTGAACAATTTATCCACAGATTTTGAGAATTTAATTTCAGAACTGCAAATTGTAAGTGCATATCTGAATTTTTCTTGCTTATTAGAAATACAGACACACAAATTTAGCAGTGTTCAATAAGGATTAACATGCTTTATACGCAGATCTGAGGTCTTATTGTTATGAAATTTGAAGATTTAACGGCAGGTCTGATATAGTGATATTTACCTAGAATTAAACATATTGAATTTAATGTGAAAGGTTCACTGTTGGTGAAAGGACAGTGTGTCTAAACTGTATATTTGGAACCTCTTGACGCTGATTAAAGGGCAATTTCAAGTGATAAAAAATCCGAACTCAAATGATGTTTTAGGCAATAATTTATTTTCTATTTTGGATATGCTTTGATTTTGAGGGGTCAATTTATTTTGAGGGGTGCAAATTGACGTAGGAAAAGTTGAAGTCATGTTGGAGTGGTCTAATCCCATTAATGTTTTGGATTTAAAGGGTTATTTAGGGGTATAAACATTTTGAGGAAGCTAAGTTATTGCCCTTTTAATCAGCTTAGTGCACACTGTAAAGGAAGGGTAGCCAAGTGGTTGACAGAAAACCAGGCCTTTTCTAATCAAGAAATTAAGAGACTAATCATGACAAGCACCCCTCTAGTCTCTACACATTCCATCTTAAAGATAAAATCAGGAGTTCCATGGAGCACATCTCTCATGAAAATTTAAGCAAGCATCTGCTTTGATTGCATTCTAGCAACTCCATGTATCCATTGTTAATCGACTCGGCTTGAGGTCATGGAATTCTCAAATCATTTTATGAAAACATTACTATGACAAACACTGTTTCAAATATTTGTTGGAGTGGTGTACTGGTACTAATGCTTTGGATTTTAACTTTGGATTTTAAGAGTTATCGAGGGGTATAAACATTTTTGAGAGAGCTGGGTCATTGTCCTCTTTATCAACTTACTGTATTCTGTAGAGGAGGGGTAGTCAAGCGGTTAACACAAGACCAAGCCTACTATAATCTGGAAATTGAGAGACTCATCACAACATTCACCTCTCTACATATTCCATCTTGGAGATAAAAGTGGGAGTTACATGGAGTTGTTAAAATCTTTCATGGATATTTAAAGTTAGCATCTGCTTCAATTGCATTTTAGCAACCCCATGTATGTCTGCTCATACTTTTCCTTCGTTATTTGACCCTGCTTGAGGTCATCAAATTCACATATTATTTTCTAAAAACATTGCTATGAAAATTACTACTGTTTTCAATATATGTTGTATAGTTTGGACCTCATCTCTCTCCCTCTTATCTTTTTTATTACATGACAGTGTTCCTAAAATATGGAGTCTCTTTTTCATAGGTTGTAAATAGCAATTGTTTCTTTAAGTCATGGGAGCTTAAAGTATGTCTTCACGCACAACAATCACCTTTCAACCTCTTGGCTTGTATTCCCACCAAAAATTTGGGTCTCTGCCTTGAGGAATTCCCTTGACAAATCTTTTGGTGTGGTCTTTTTCTCCTATTTTTGCTCTTGGAAGAAGAGGATCTCTTTGGGAAGAATTGAAAGAGATATTCTCAATATCCACTAACAAATTTGATGCTCAAACCAACAATTTATGAGACTATTTGATATCAAGTAAGATTGTTATTTGTGGTTCTTGACCAATTTGGATTTCTCTTCACTACACTTAGCATCGAAAGCCAGTTATTAGATACAGAGAGCAAAATCCTCTTTCCTCTAATCTTACATGTGCAGAATCAATTTTGGTGAACATCATGCATTCAACTATCTATGCTTTGTAAATTTTGCTTGCTGCTTGGGTAGTTCATTAGACAATATATTTCATAAATTTTCAGTATTTTAGAAACAAGGTCTCAAAGAATGAGGTAGGGACTGCACTTCCATTTTGTACCTCTAGTGAGGACCAGTTGCTCTCGGAATGTAACAGGACTTAGTCCTTTTCTTTTTTGTAATACAAAAGTAATCGATCTTGTTAAAAAAAAAATGTTTGCTTACACTGGTTCCTTGGTACTGTATATGCATGCAAAATTTGTCAAAGATAGAATCTCACTGTTTAATGGGCTTCTTACAGGCGGATGCTGATGGAAATGTCACGCTCGATTATCGAGAATTTGAATCCTATGGGTTTAACATTTGCTGGAAAATCAACAAGTTTCCAAGTGTTGTTATCAATTACTGCCTGATATTCTTCAACCATAGCTTGTTGCCATTCTTTATGTTTTACTGCTTCTTTGTATGTGGAAGGTTTTGCGCAGCAGGAAGGCATTGATCCTGATAAAACTTTTGGGAAGAAGAAGAAAGTTGGTGAAGATGTTTTTCTCACAGAGGCCAGCACTAGTAAATCATCAGCAGACAGTTCTCGAGGCAGAGGCAGAGGGAATCAGAATCAAGCAGCACATAATGCACAAAGTCGAGGTCGAAGTCAAAGCAGAGGAAACAATTTTAACAGAGGAGGAAGGAATAATTTTTAAGGTAGAGGAACCAACCAAGGAAGAGGCAATTTTCAAGGACAAGGAAATAATAATCAAGGTAGAGGACAATCTCAAAATAGAAGTCAAAGCAGAGGCAGAGGACAATCTTCAGGAAGAGGAAGAGACTTAAGTCAAATTGCGTGTCAAAGATGTAACAAAGTTGGCCATTATGCTGAAGATTGTCGAACTTCACTTAATAAAATTCCCAAGTTTCAGCAGCATTCAACGCAATTTGCAAATGATCAAGATGATGATAACTCAGAGTATGCTTTTACGTCCTCGCCAGCATCACAAATTTCATCCCATCTTAGAAGTGACTATGAAGATGCCTGGATCTTGGATTCCGGGGCCACTCAGCACATGACTTGTCGACGTGATTTTTTCTGGAATTTTCAAGATTGCCAACTTAATTCCATTTTTCTTTCTGATGATACAAAACATACTCCTTATGGAAAAGGAGCAATTAAAGTTTTTCTCCCTGGCATTGGAGAAAAAATGATTTCCAATGTATGGTATGTACCAAGTTTTAAGAAAAATTTGCTCTCTTTAGTCACGATTCGACAAGCAGGACATCAGGTGATTATGGAAGATGGTTTAATCAAGATTAATTTAGTCAAACAGAACTTGACAACTATCATGATAGGATATGAAGATGGAAAACTGTTACGGATGAAAGGGACAGTTATTCCAATGCATTTTGATTTTGCAGGGGCAGTGAGTAGAGGTATTTCACCTGTAAGACTATGGCATGTAAGATATGGACATTTAAATTTTGAGAGTCTTTCTCAATTGCAGAAACAAGGAATGGTTAAAGGACTTCCCACCTTCAAAAGGGAAAATGCAAAATGTGAAGCTTGCATTTATGGCAAACAAAGTCGAGAAAGTTTTCCAACAAGTTCATGGCGTGCAAACAGGCGGCTACAACTAGTTCACAGTGATGTTTGTGGTCCACTACAAACTTCCTTTGGTGGATGCAAATATTTCTTACTATTCATTGATGATTTTAGTAGAATGACTTGGGTTTTCTTTTTGAAGAACAAGTCAGAAGCATTTGATAAGTTTAAAAATTTTTGCCAACTTGTTGAAAATGAAGTCAAAGAAAAGATAGGTACTCTTAGGACAAATAATGGGGGAGAATTCACTTCAAATGAATTCAAAACTTATTGCATTGAAAATGGCATAAGACGACATCTTACAAATGTGTACACTCCACAACAAAATGGAGTAGTCGAAAGAATGAATCACACTTTGTTAAGAATGGCGAGATCCATGTTAACTTTCAAGAGGTTAAGTCCAACATATTGGGCGGAAGCAATTCATACAGCTGTCTACTTAAGAAACAGATCTCCAACTGCTTCTTTAGACGGAATCACACCTTATGAAGCTTGGTTTGGTTTCAAACCTCGAGTTAAACATCTTAGAGTTTTTGGATCAGTATGTTATGCCTTAGTTCTGAAAGAAATTGAACTAAGATTAACTCGAGAAGTTTAAAATGCACAATGATTGGCTATTCTGATGAGAAGAAAGGGTATCGTCTTTTTGACCAATGGAAAATTCATTGTGAGCAGGGATGTCATTTTTGATGAAACTGAAAGTAAGGAGTGTTGAAGAAATTGAAAATCTTCTTCACAAGTTAGAAACTAAGGGAAGTAAAAGAAATGGAAAAATGCAAAGTCAACCAACTTCACCAAATTGGTATGAACTTGATTTTCCTTCCTCTGAAGATGAGTAATCCAGTCCATCTACATTAACAACATCATCTGGGTCTTATAGCAGTTCATCAGCATCTCCAAGCAGCAACAGTTGTTCTGACAGTGATTCTCCACACTCTTTACCTGAACGACGGACATCAGTTTATATTAATCCTCTTTACAATGATGGAGACTTTACAGAAGCGCAAACAAGTGAGCACCAACTACCAAAATGGGCAGTTCAACTTTTGAAAGATGTAAAGCCTGATGAGCAAGATAAAACAGGCACCCCAAAAGGGCACATAGAAGTGAAGGCAATTTTGCCTTGATCGCAAATGATTTTACTGAACCTTCCACATACAAAGAAGCAGTAAAACATAAAGAATGGCAACAAGCTATGGTTGAAGAATATCAGGCAGTAATTGATAACAACACTTCGAAACTTGTTGATTGTCCAGCAAATGTTAAACCCATAGGATGCAAATGGGTTTACAGAATTAAGTATAATCAAAAGGGAGAACTTGAAAAGTATAAAGCACGACTTGTCGCAAAAGGTTTTGTGTAGCAGGAAGACATTGATTATGAGGAAACTTTTGCTCCTACAGCTAAATGGAACACCATCTGATTAACACTTGCATTGGCCGCTCAGAGAGGATGGAAAGTTCATCAAATGGATGTGAAAAGTGCTTTTCTGAACGGGGATTTACAGGAGGAAGTGTATATGACCCAACTGCCAGTTTTTGAAATTGAAGGACAAGAACATAAAGTATGCAAATTGATCAAGGCTTTATATGGATTAAAACAAGCTCCAAAAAAAAAACAAGATGCGCAACACACGACGCAAAAAACGAACTATTGGGCTTGGCCTTGACCCTCGAATAGTCGTCAAAACAGGAGAAAATTGACTGAGCTTTGCACTTGGCTTTAGTCAATTTCTCAAATTTTTACAAGGCAACTTTCAAAATTTGACTTTTGCAATGGTGCTTTTGCACAATCTGGTAAAAAAAGTTACCCCCCCTCAAAGTAAAATTACTGAGTTACAATGCCACACTTATCTCTCCAAAAACAAATTACAAAAAAAATATCTCCTTATTACTCCAAAAATTACAAATGACCTTATTCCTTCACAAATATTACAAAATCCTTGTTACTACAATAATATTACATAAAAATATATACCTTGTATCCCCAAATTCCTATTTCCACAAATTTACAAATTTGATTTAGCTTTCATAAGTTCAGCCTTGCACTTTCTTGATGGACTGGTCCTCTCGGTTTGAATGACATAAATGGGTATGTATTACATCGCCAGCACTGCTTCCACCGGATCAATTGTATTTCCACCATACAGCTGTTTCAAAACTTCTGGACTTAACTACAGGCTTTCACACGATTTCAATCAATCAAACAACACATAGTAATTGAATTCAAACCCGTACTTCATTGATGTTTCCGCTGCGCTGTTATAACCAGTAGCTGTGGATTGATTTAATGTTCTCAAACTATCCCAATTGACCAAGTTCAACGCAGATTTAACGTATTAATTTAATTTAGAAAACAATGCTACTCATACTTCAAGTTTTCAACGTATTAAATTTCCAGCGCTGCTGGGATCTTCAAACTGCTGTTTCAAAACTGGAATTGGATTGTTTTGAAGCTAAATTATACAGGCTTTTAAATTGATTAACCTAGAAATTCAACACTCCCTTTTAGCGAGGATTGTGCTTTAGCAATACTCCTCACTAAGTATTACTTTGATCATCCGGCATCGGTACCTGTACTGATGCTAGGCCTTCCTGCCCAACATCCTCTACACTGCTGTGTCTTGTACCGCTGCCCATGGTTCTGCCACTGCCACTGTTGCATCTGTACGACAACTCCCTTTGCATCCGTGCTGCTGCTGGTCCTTTCTCCCAGCATTGCATTCGCATTACACCTTCTCTCATCATGTTGCATCGTGCTACCCACTGCTGCACTACAACTTAGTTACTGAGAAGTAAGTAACTGATCCTCCCAACTGACCTCCCTGTTGGGCTAGAGACACCCACTGCTGCTGAAGCTCCCTCTGCCGCTGACAAATGCTCCCTCTCTAACCTCTGCGCTGCTGCAACAACTCTCTTGCATCTCACTCCGTTGCACACCTCTTTGTGCTGTCCTGCATTGGTGCAACACTCTTGTGCCTCTCGCACTGCTGCAGCCTGCTAGCCTCGTGTTGTCTCGGGACTCTCTGCATTGTAGCTCTCTCTACCGCTCCATTCGCATCTGTCTCTGCCCACCCCAGTCAGTCCTGCTACTCCTCATCGGGGCTCCCGTAGCAAGGTCTAATCCAAAAGGCTGGGTACCTTGAGGATCTTGCCCCTCATCGCCTGTAGTCCTCCTCACTACAGCTCGATGTCTCCCCACTCCCGCTCAAGTGGTGCGTGTGCACTCTTGGCACATTCATTGTCTATCAAAACTTTCTTCTCTACCCGTGCTGGCGCTGCCTTAGTCTCGAAAGACTCCCTTACTCTTCTTCCTTAGACACTGGGTCGCATAATGACCCGTCTCCCCACAGTGGAAGCACTTGATCTTGGAAAGATCTTTCTTTTTCCACTTCTCCTGCTTTCCCTCAGATGTTAGGGCCACATTCACCTCCTCCTGCTTGACCTTGATCCCTTTGCTACTACTACCTGTCTTCGATTGCCTACTGATCTCTTCCTGGTGAAGATTTTCCCACATCTCGTCCCAAGGTGGGAGCGTCCCTCTGCCTAGGATACTCTGGACAAATACTTCCCAATCTTCTAAGACAACATTCAGGGATGTCCTCGTCATAAGCTCCTGATCCGGTGTCGCTCCTATAGCAGTCCACTGGTTTCGGATCTCATTTAGTCCTCTGAGGAAGGTGTCAATCGATTGACCCTTCTTCATCTGATACGACCTCATCTGGTTCTCGAGCAACATTCTTCTTTGCACAGAAGTATGATGGCATAGCTTCTTGAGAGCCTCCCACATCTCAAATGTCGTTTCCTTCTCGGCTATATGTGGTACCACATGATCCTTGACCCCGTCAAGGATAATGCACTTGGCCCTCACAATCGCCTCTTCATACCTGTCATTATCATTGGGGTCGACTGGGACAACTATTACCTTTAAGGCGAAGTTCTTGACACGATTCCTGTCAAGCACTGATAAGATTCTGGCCTTCCAGACTGCAAAGTTCGATGCTTCGTCCAGTCTATCTTGGTCTCTTACCCCGTGTAGTGCCATAATGCTCCTCTACTTCCCTCCTGGAAGTTCTCTGTTCGACTCCTCTGAGTCTCTACTTCCCATTTGGAAGTTCTCTTCTGGACTCCCTCTGAGTCTTGATTTCCCTCCTGGAAATCCTTCTGCCACTTGTCAAGATGCCCCCTACTCTGATCGACTTGTGCAACTGCACTTCTGATCTGGGTCTCTCAGCTAGAAACTCTCGATAACAACTCCTCTGGCCCTGCTCTGTCAGGTACTGTTCTAACTACAGTACCTCACCAACTCCACTCTGCAATATTCCTCCAGCCTTCTAGACCCCAACCACTGCCTCTCTGTGAACTGCGTCAACCCCTCTCTACCTCACGCTGGCTCTACGTCACCCCGGATGGGTCAACAACAGTGTTGGGATGCCCTGCGTTAGCCCTCTGGCCCTATGCGTCAGCAACGTTGGCCTCTTTGAGGCTCTGCGCAGTTCTTGGCTTCTTCTGTGTGGCTCTGGCTAGTTGGCTTTGCGTCACACTTCCTTGGATTCTGTGTTGCTAGAAACAACTTCCGTCACCTCGGGACAACTGTTTTCTGCTGCTATTGCTCCGCTCGGCTGATGTCCTTTAGTCCTCTTGTGATCTGCAATCACGCTTTGATACCATGTTGAAGTTTCTAAGTTTACTTAGTTAAAAACCCTTCATGCACTTTATTTGAAATATTCCTACCTACTTGTTATTTTTCCTTAACAAGTTATTTACAAGGTAAATATTGAAAATAAACACCAGTGCATGCTCAACATATTACAGATCAACAACTAAAAGAAACAAGAACAAACACACCATATGACACCATTATTTTTGGATTAATGTCCCCGAAAAAACCTAATGTGGGAAAATTGGTGCAGCTATCTGAGGGTTTTCTTATTAAGCAATATCAGAGTATAATCTGGGTGCCGAAATTGACCTACCCAACAAAGAATTTCCTTATCAGTAATACCTCTCCGTTTCAGACAAATCTACTGGCTGAAACCCCGGATAATCCTTCCGGCAGTTACTCAGCACCATTATGCCCCTGAAACCCCAGCGTCTGCCCAATTTGGACTGCGTCAGCCTCTCTTAGCCCAGCACTGGACCTGCATCAGCCTATCTTGGCCTACGTCATTCCCAGGAGGCCCTGCATCAGCTCTCTGAGCCTCTGTGTCAGCTACGCTGGCCCCTCTGGTGCTCTGCGCAACACTTTGCTGCCTCTGTGTGAGCACTTGCTGCTCTTGCGTCTCTCTCTCTGGCTGCTTTGTTGCTATCCCGACACTATCTTTGCCTCTCATCTCTCTATACTCAATGCCCCTCAGCTGCTCTTCCAATCACTGATTCTATCTCTCTTAGCAAACCCCGCTCTAGAGAATAGAATGACTGATCACACTGGTGTATTCTCCAAGTGACCCTCAAGCCTCCTCTTATACTTTTCCTGTTGACATCTCAACGACCGAGATTATGTCCCTAATCAACGGCTAAGATTAGATCTGTCTTGATCCATGTCTTTTGGACCATTCTAACACAGTTTCATATTAATACACATTAATATTTTATTTCCCCTGAGTTTAGACCCAGGGACTCCAAAAAATATTAATTATTTTAATATCTCTTGATTTGTTTAGAATCTGCCCAAACCCTTTCTGGGTATTGGAGAACTCATGTGCCCCAACCTCTCCACCAAATTTTGTGGCTAGAGCACATCTGATGCTACCCCAAATCAACACTTGGGTGGAAAGCGGAGGCTCGTCGAGGGAAAAAGTTGAGGGGAAATGGGATCCGGCGGATGGCGGACAGCCTGAAGAGCAAGCAGCGAGGTGTGGGCCTATGCAGCGGGCCACAAATTGAATGGAGGTTGGCGACGGAGGAGGTGTAGCGAAAGGCGGCCAGGAGGGGCGAGCCGCAGTTAGGGTGATAACCGAACAGGAGGACCCTGAGATCGAGGGTAAGGGAGAAATGACCTCTGTCAATTCTCTGCTGTAAGGGAGAAAACCATTCGTGCTTGAGTGTGGGGTAGTCCAGATGAAAGCATCCTCGAGAGGGTCTTCTGAATAATCAACTATATCCAAGTCCATAACTGTGCCGGCTGTTACACGCCAGCTGCTGCCGTAAGTGGAAAATCGTCGCTATAAGAGAGACCAAAAAAGGGAAGACGGTGAGGGCACGACGCAGTCATGGGGGGAATATGCTCGAGGTTGCGAACGGGAAACGGGAGGAGCTCAGAAATGACGTTCGAGAGGTACGACACCAGATGGATGACAATGCTAAGCTAGGTCTCGGGGGAGGGAGCTACATAGGTTTGCATACAAACCCTAGCCCATGTCTGGGTTAGGTTGCAATGAATTTCCCATCTTGCAGGGAGCTACAGAGGTCTGCATCGCGTCCAACATATATTATTAACTTGTCAAGAGATTTTGTTACAATACCATGAGCCAATACCATGGCTCATCAATACCACATGCCTAAAAACCATCTCTCATTTCACAACCAATATATATATTATATAATATATATATATATATTTTTATTTTTACCTGTTTGTGTGAAAGACCTCCCCCACCTCATGGAAGAGATGTTGTTAATGTCGTGTTATGTTATGTTATCTAAACATTTACTTGTCAAATGTAAAAATAAAAATTATCAATTTATTTATTATTGAAACATTTTTAACTCAATGAAATTATATAAAAAAAATTAACAAAAAAATACAAAAATTAATAATTAAACTAGCCTAAATTTATCATAATTTCAGATTTATCAAGTTTCGAGAATAATCAAATCTCTTGAGGTAGAAATCTTTCCTCAAGTTTTGCACTAAAAAAAATGTTTGCACTTTGAGAGATTTGATTGCCCTTGCCCTTGATAGATCTGGGGTTCCAAGAGGTGTTCTCTAGCTAATATGATAAAGATATTGTAACACAATATTTAACATTTTGACTAAATCAAATTACATAAAAATAAATAAAAATTAAATTAAATACAAATATTGATGTAATATAATGTAAACCTTTTAAATTAACAATAAAATAAAAACATTTTATAAAATATAAAATAAAATAAAAATATAATTATTTAAGTTATTTATGTGGAATATAATCGAAAGGGAAATTAAACTTGATCAGATCCATTTTGAATCTATCCTGTACCAGGAGGATAAAATCTCCTTCCATATAAATATAATCTATTTTAGAATGGAAATCAATTTGATCGCGTTAAACACTTAATAGACGACATGGAATTAAAATGATCAGATCCATTTTGAATCTATCTCGTACCAGGAGGATAAAATCTCCTTCCATATAAATCTAATCTATTTTACAATGAAAATCAATTTGATCGCTTTAAACACTTAATAGACGACATGGAATTAAAATGATTCTAAACTAATATATATTCTTTTAGGTAGTATTGCCTGCATCATGGGCGGATCATAGTCGATGTCTCCACTAATAAATTTCGTGGTCAGACCAGTTTTTATTGGGACGACTGTGTCTCTCTCACTGCTGCGAGATTCAAGTAAAACCTTACCTTCAAACCCTTGGACTGGAGGCTGTTGCGGGATTCAAGTAAAACCTCACATTCAAACCCTTGAACTGGAGGAAGGGTTGCCACTGCGCATTTTTTGTAATAAGATATCAAACGATAGAGGCTCCTTTTAACCTCAACGCCTCTGCTCCGAACTCTCTTGTGAGGAAGATGGAGCCGATCGATTACAGGAACAAGCACATCCTTGCCCCTATGGTTCTTGTCATAAGTTTGCATTGCAAACAATCCCCCCTCCACCCTTTATTATCAACTGCTTGTAAGTGTTTTAGAATAATGGAATTCGCAGCCCATGAAAACTTTTGAAGACAATGTTCAAACTATTAACCACTTCATGCCATCGCAGTTTCGTTTCGAATAAGCCAATTTCAACATTTACAATATTTGTCGAGAGATGGAGTAGGACTACTTTGTAGTGGATGTTGTTCTGAGATAAATTTAATCAAGTAATTGTAAACTTTTCCAAGTGCATTTCTCAGTGACCACATATACATGCCTTGTGATTGAATTTTATTCCATCTCGCACAAGGGTCCGTTACGTGTTAAGGGCAAACTCATCCCACTTTGATTTTTGATCTAATTCCATGGACATCTATACACTGATAATGTACTTGCAACCTATTATGTCTGTCATTTCTGCAAGTTATATTGATGAAACTATCATACTTTGGTTTGTTCAAACATTTCAGCCTGGTGCGTAAAGGTCTATAAGTTAGAGTAGTGAGCTTTTCACAAGATAGTGAAATTTTGTCGATTTTGTTAAACTAATTTTGACATACCTCAAACGAATACTTCCCTAATTGTGATTTGGAGATACAAATTTATGGATCCATGATTCTATTGTATTTGGATGTAGTCCGGCTTACCTTAGCATTGCAAAGCCCTTAATGATTGTTGTTTTTTTTGAACATCCACCAATAATACATTTTGATTTTAAAGAGTCAAAAGATTCATGTTGCCATCATTCTTCCTTAAGGCTTTTCTATTGACGCATCCCCTGATGATGGACTCACTTGGTAGTCCGAAATGTTGGGTTCACTAAAACTCTATAACAGGGCATTCCTCCTATCTAAAAACTATCCTCACCTGTATGGATTCATTATTTAACAAGGAATGTTTAGGCTGAAAAGAACATGGCACAATGATTCTCGTATTTTAGTAGTTGCGCATACCATGCAAGGCATGCCACTGTAAATGTAACAATAGAATTGTATTGTCAAACTGCTTACCAAGAATATCCAAATACAAGTATTTGCTACCAGGACCCATAATAGACAACGCACAGTAGATGCAGTGTTGAGAAAGAAGGGATTTGAAGGAAAAAATGCTAGCCTAGAAACTTGCAGTAAAAAGAGCAAAAACAACACTAGTGAAGTTTACTGGGGCTTAATCAAAAGTCTGCTAGAGAGAGAAAGGTGCCCAAGCATGAGTGTGGATACATGAGATGCACAAATGCATGTAAAAGAGAAAATATGCAAACCAAAAGATATCCAAAAATATGGAGTGCCCGTAGGTTTAAACACTTCATATTAGGGAGCTCTAGCTCCATGCTCAAAAACATGATTTACAAATGAGGTTTGAGTTGTGTATTTATAAACAATAAGTAGGGCATCCTCCCAAGAGAGGCTATGAGCCTACATAACTAGGGTGCATTCTCCAAGAGGGTTATTGAGCCTACATATCAATGTGCCTTAACCACACCTAGTAACACCATAAAAGAATAATGTATGGCTGTAATTATTATTGGAAGTACACTAATGATACATATGAATGGGTTGTGGCGACATGTACACATTACACCAATAATCTCAAGTTTTCCTAAGGGGTTCATTCAAGCGGTCATTGGGAGATTTGTTGGATGGGTCAAGATACTCTTTATTTGTGGTTTTTACCTTGTTCTTCAATTCTTCATAGATTTCTACAGTTGCTCGGCTTTGGTCTTGGGATCTACATGTCCCTTGCATATTTGCATAGGTCTATTACGAACATTGAAGTTGTTCTACAGTTCTCTCCTCTAACTGTAAGCTTGAGTGGTATTCCCACCCAAGTTGCTTGGACTAGCTTTCCACTCTAATGATCCTTTTCCTTCTTCAACTCTTCATGGATTTTTTTAATAGCCTGGCTTTGGTCTTGGGATCTTACATACATGTACTTTGCCTATTTGCATAGGTCTATCACAAACGCTGAAGTTGTTCTACAATAGTATCCTCCAAATTTTGTTTGACTCGTGGATTCTTCTTTATGAACATTGATGCTTTGGTTTCTTAAACTTTGCGTCATGAACATAAACGAAAGCATTCATAATTAAACAGATAATCACCTAATAACACATAGATGTATAGTGGGACACAGGTTTATATTGGGGAAAATTTTGATAGATTGGAGGAAATCCCACTACAAACATATTAGACAACCTTTTTTCCAAGAGAAACCTTGTGGAGAAATTCATGGGTATTTACTTACATTTCACAGATGTTACTGTAAACCTATCATTGACTACAACACCTAACGACCTTTTTTCCAAGAGAAACTTTGCAGAGAAATTCATGGGTATTTACTTACATTTCACAGATGTTACTGTAAAACTATCATTGACTACAACACCTAACCTTATAGAGACATTGAATGATGCACACAACATAGGTAGCCAGTCTAGGGAATTGAACTTGAAACCCCTTGGTTGAAGCTCAAAGCACTCATCCACCTGAGTTAATCCACTATGCTAGAAACATTAAAAGACTGATCTTATTAGTTGCAAGAATTTATACAATTCATGGTGCTCCACTCTCCAAACTTGACTTCCTTTCCTCCATCATAATTGGCAAAGATAAATTAGATAATAATGGATTAATATATTGGTGGTCTCTTTCCCTTGTCACATCCTTCTTATTTATAAGTGGAGGATCGGTTGAAAAGGTCAACTTTGATCACTAAGTGAGGGATTGGTTGACATGGTCAAATTTGATCCGTATTCTATGCCTAATTTAATTAAATCACTTTCTTTTACAATAAATGATTAATGTTTTACATTTCTATTCTTAATCTTTGATTAATCTAATCAAAGGCTTGTAAAATAAATGCTTACATGTTTTTGTCTCGAATTTTTAGTTGTTCTACTTGTGCTTTTTAACAAGTGATGATGACAATAGGTTAGGTAGTATTGACTTCTCTGGAACTACTTCAGTTGGAACCGTTTATGCTGAAATTGCTTTGTCTGCAACTTTTACTACTGGAACTGCTTTGTTTGGAACTTCTTTTACTTCTTTTCTTGGACTATGGTATTGGGTTTTGTCTGGTCTTCCTCTTCTTTTTGTTCTCTTTCGGCTTCTTCATTTTTCTTTTTTGTCTTCTGTTGTATTGGTTGCCGTTGCATCTCCCTCGACTTCTTCAGATAATGCTTTATCGACTTCTATCTTAGCTTTTCCAGCTTTTGCTTTATCGACAACTGTCTTAGCTTCTCCAACTTTTGCTTGATCTGCTACCGCTAGCTCTCCTTTATCTACTGCTACATTATCAGCCATTGCGGTTGGATGATCTTCACTGGGAATTACTTGTGTCTTATTTTTCATTCCATATTGTTTTGTTCACTGTCTCTACCGTTGAAAAAGGTCTCTGATACACCATGTTTCGTCCTTGACTTTTTGGTACCTATACATGCTTAGTGGACTATTTTTCTGTTTTCTGTTGGACTTGTTTATTCGTTTGTGATCCACTTTGCTTCTTCCTGTTGATTCTGCCATCTTCTGTTGTGTACTCTTTCTTTCGATGCATTGATCCTTTCTCAAAGTACATTCTTTCCATTTCTTGATTGCGTTTCTTGTTTCTACATACTCTTATCTGAAAATTGGCCTTTATATTCCCCATTTTGCTTTTGTCAAGATTTTACCGTGATTCTACTGAATGGAATGTGTTCCTCTGTCTTGTATCTAGTGTTTCTTCACATGGCTGCCTCTTTGGTTCAGATCCAATCTCTTTCATATGATTGGGACCCTTACTATTAAGTTCCTTACATCAAACAAGTCTTACTCATATAGTTTTGGTGTTTGATGATAAGATATTCAGCTTAGCATCCTGATAACTATGCTGATAAATGTCAGCATTTATTGTATCTGATTCTTCCTTCAGATGGAATCAATCTGACCCCTATCCTGCTGCATTGGATCATGCAACTGTATCTCTGATTAAATACACTATCTTGATATCTGTTATTGCATTGTGATGATCCATTTGACCCATGGATTGCTTTGTCAGGTAACTTAGTGGATTTTCACAAAGGAATGCTTGCTTTGGACTCTTGATTGATTCCTATCATAAGCTTCTTTAGGCATGACATGATGTAGTCAATGTCTTCTATTGTGCCATCTGCAGGTCTATTCTACCCTTGCTTGCATCATGCTCCTTAGTCGGTTTGGTTATTTTTGAGTTTGCTAGTTGTCCGTGACTTGCAATACTAGCTTTTGGCTAAGAAATCGTGACCCAGCAGCATCTAAACCATCAAAGTCACCTGGGGATTGCATTCAGCCTGGGCCACACCAACCCTTAACATGGTTGGATGGTTTGTATCCATGGGGTTTCGTGCCAGTGACCTTCACACAAGGAGTGCCTTAACAGAACACATTGTTGCTGACTGTTCTACATCTTGTGGCCAGTGGGTTTGGTCCTTTAGTTTGATGCCACTGTTAAGAATTTTCCTTGATTCCATTGAATTTACTCTTCTATTTTGGGCCTGATCTGCATTGGATGCCAAAGAACAATTGGTTATGGCACATGCTCTACAATGATCATCACTGGCAAGGTTTGGGGTAATCGACAATGAAGGAGACCAGCTTGTTGGTGTGAAAGGCCCCATGCCATCACAATCAGTGTCCACCCCTACATTCAATTAAACATGCATGGCGAGTAGATAAGATGTGAGGTTAAGGTAGAGTATTAATATAAAGGGGAAAAAGTGATGTATTAAAAATACAACCTTCTTGTTACTTCTTCCCCCATTGTGCAAAAGGCAAAAAAGGGAACAAGAGGAGAAACAAACTTGGGGGGAAGTTGAAGGGTTGGGCATGCTTGACCTTTCAGCTATCTACCCTGTTATATCTACCTCCTATCTCCTGATTGTTTGAGAAGGAGAAGGGATTCTTTGGATGAGAATGAAGAGGATTGCTGTCTGAATTTCGTTGAGGAGCATATAGATGAACCAAAGAGCTTGTAACTTGCCCATTCATGCATAATAAAGAGCATTACCGAAGTCAATTGAATGCTGGTTTTTCCCTTTGGGTTTCCAGGGTAAATCATGTCTCCATTTGCATTGTTTTTTCTCTGTGAATGAGTATGCCGCTGTGTTAATTCGTTTTTATGGTTTGTTGAGTTTCTGGTTATTTCTAATGGCTGTTCTGTAGATTGTAAATCTCTGTTGATTTGTTAATAAGTTAAGTGCTTAATATTTTGTTGTGAAGGAGGTTTGTCTGCACGGTGGAGTGGTTTAATAGAGGATACCCATGCCAACAGCTCGCTATCTTCCACTGTTGAGTGAATTTGGAGATAGGAAATCGATGGTTCCCATTTCGAAGTGTTTGAGGCTGTTGAAGCTTTTCTCTCTCCCCTGTAAATCACCCTTCTCACTCCCTGAGTTGAATTGGCATTGCTGGCTGGTTTGTTCTTTGTCCACAAGTCATAATGCATTTTCATGCGTGCTGGGTGTCTGTTCTTTCCCCCAAAACCATACACATGATTTCATGCTTGCTGGGTGTTTGTTCTTTCCCCCAAAACCATACACATGATTTCATGCTTGCTGAGCATTTGTTCCTTTGCCCACAGACTTTGGTCAGCTCAATTCACCCTTTCGGGGTTTTTCTCCACCGCTGAGCGGTGCTACCCATCCACTGAATATTGCTTGTACTGCTGGTCTGCTCAATTCATCTTCTTGGCATTTTTCTCCACTGCTGAGCAACTAAATCCATCCACTAAACGTTTCCTTACTGCTGGTTGACTCATTTCGTCCTCTGAGTATTTTGCTTCACTGCTGGTTGACTCAATTCACCCTCTGAGTATTTTTCTTCACCACTAGTCAACTCAGTTTACTGTCTGAATGGTTTTTTCACTGGCCTACTCTTCTGATAGGTTGAACATTTTCTTAATGTGGGTGACTTACCTTTGGGCTGGGTGTACAGGGCTTGTGTGGAAGATTTTGGTGTCATAATAATTTTAATGGGCTATGATTATAGAGTGTCTCATCCATGCTGAGTTGCAACCATAGACATATTTTATGTAAGATTGCTGGGTATTGATACTCATATGCCAATTGGAAGAGGAGTGTTTTCATTGTTATGTTAATTTGTGTGCAAATAGAAGAACTACTCTGTGCCAACGAGATGTTGCTAACGATGCTGATAAATGTCAGCATTTATCAGATTAATCGTCCATCGGTTGGAGTCTACTCAACCCTTACGCCCTTTCATACGACCAAAATTTAACTTGTGCTTTGGTTCTGTCATCCTCTTTCCCTTGCCTTATTGAAACAGATTCGGAATTGTCCACCGTTATTAGAACATATCTTTTGTTGGTATATTGTCAGGTTGCTCCACCCGACCCCTATGTCACTAGAGTGGATCAAATTACTATATCTCTCATTAGATGCAGTGTCAGAATATCTATCCCTGCATTGTGAGGATCCATCCGATTCGTGGTTTGCTTTGTTGATTTGTTAGTAGATTTTCACATAAGGAATGCCTGCTTCACTCTTGGAGTCTTGATCGATGCCTAGCATTAGCTTCTTTAGGCCTGAATGATGCAACTAAATTTCCTCTGTTGTGCCCTGTGCTGGTCCATCCCACCCTTAGTCAGCTGCGTTGGGCTCCTTGGTGGATTTTCACAGAAAGAAAGTTCCCTCACAGTTTCTAGATTTTGTCTTTGTCCTTCTTTGTTAGAGACTTTGTTTACCTTTCACTGTTAGCATGATCGCACATTCGACACTTGACTGGCCAATATGCACATTGGTTTTGTATTGTCCTTTCTGCCCACACCAGAGTGCTTGACATCAGTGCTTGATTTTATGCATCTTTGATGGCTTCTTCCAAGCGTCTTCAATCGGGGACGATCCCACGCTTTGAGAATTCGTTCCAACTAGGGATCACCTTCCACGTGTTTGAAGCAATAAGACTTTCCATGTATTGCAACATTGGCTTCTTCCATGTCTTCAAACCATGGCTTCTTCCAGGTGGATTTCTGATAACACTCATGATCGGTTTTGGGTCAAAGGGCCTTCCATTGGGCTGAAGGTTATGCTAGATGTAAAAATTCCTCTGTCGACAGTGTCCATATCCAAGTCCTTTTTAGGACCATTCCCTTCTGTTGGGAATTGACCTCCCTTCTGTTGGGAATTGACCACGGTTTCTTGTTCCTTGCCTCTAATGGTTTCTTCCATGTGTATATTTGATAGCGATCCCATGGATTTTGGATACTCATGATTGCTGTGTGTCAGAGTCGCCTCAATGAGAGTCCACTTTTTTTAGAATCAGTGTCTCAATGCTTTGTGATTCCTCCCGTTTGTTCACTCCAACGGGTAAGATCAAGTCAATTCTTAGCCTCGTAAACCTACTCAATTTAGCCTTGTAAACCTGCTCAATTTGTGAATTAGTTCATGCAACCTTTTGGATTGCAATAGGTTTAGGTTTGTTTGCACAAGATACCAGGGGCAAATCCTGCCATCCCTCCTATGGATCGGGTTTGATGGGGAATCCAAGTCATTCCATCACAAAAGCGATGACTGTTATCTAGTAAGCCACAAAAACACAACCAATTGGGTAGTTGAATGGGTTAGTCTAAAAAATACAGTACCTATGTTCTTTCACCCTTGACATATTCACCTTATTCTAAGTCTTTATTTGCTTTTCCATCCTTGCCATGTTCACCTTATTCTAATGTCTTTGTTTCAATTAGTTGTTATGAAACAAATCAGTGACAACCATCTTTCTTTTGCAGGGTTCATCATTGCCCGAGTTTGATAGAGCCTTTCATATTATCCTCTTTGTTACCCTCTCACTTAGGCTTGTCTAGTCAGGCCGACAATTCATCACAAAAAATGTTATCTAGATTCCATCCTAGATAAGTAATCTAGAAAATGTGATAAAAATCAAGTTGATCGAAATAACTGATATCAATGAAAATCATTATATTAGCCATGCCAAAATTCCATTGCATGTAAGACTTTTTAGATGTAGTTGGGTTAGTATGGGAAAATAATTCATTAGTTGGGTTAGTACCAGTGTTTTAAAAATGGCCGAACCGATTCGGAATCGGCTAAGCTGACTGAGCCGGACCCTTGCCCAGGCCAGCTCGGTACAAAAATCGGGTCAAAGGCCAGTCTGTTACCGAACCGGCCAAGCTAGTCATCGACTCGGCTGGTTTAGTAACAGACTGGCCGACTCAACTGAGTCCAACATAAACTAGCTAAGCCAGTCAAACCTCGTTAGCGATGAAAAATGGAGGGAAAGCGGACTCCAAATTAGCTTTTTTTTTTGGTTTTAAGTTTTTTGCATGTCCATCTAACCTCTCCAAAGCCTATAAAAGTTACCCAACCCCCTCATATTTCCTCACAACTATCTCATTGTATTTGTGTGAGCATTTGTGAGGAGTTTGTGAAGAGTTGTGGAGTTGGTTTTTGGAGCAATAGTGACGAGTCTCTTGTGCAATCATTGTAGCAACAGTGAGGAGCTTCTTGGGAAGTCATTGGAGCAACAATGAGGAGTTGGTTTGTTGGAGCAGCATTGAGGAGTCTAGATCCTAGAGGTATTTTTTTTTGCACTTCTCAAATCTGCCTTTGCTTGTGTTTTTTTTGCAAATATTGAAATTGAAAAGAGTAATTTTTGTAAAAGAAATGAACATTGAAGAGTTTTTTCTTTTTTCTTTTCATTTTCAGATTTGTTTCCTTTCATTTCCAATTCCAAATATCAGAAAATGGCTCCCAGAATGAAAGATGTTGCTTGGGCATACACTGAGATGATTGATAATCAAATGTATTGCAAATTTCGTCATAGAAAAATTAAGGGAGGTGGAGGGGGCATTCATAGGCTGAAACAACACTTGGCTGGTATTAGAGGCCACATTGCTCCATGAGCAGTACCAACAGAACAAATTGGGGATATTAAGGAGTTGCTAGAAAAATTTGAGAAGTTTGAGGAAGAAAAAGCTAGGAAAAAAGAAATAGAGGCTAGAATTGGGAGGAAGAGGAGTATAAAACACATGATGGTTGCCAACACCAATTTTGATTATGAGGGCTTTTCATTTATCCCTTGCATTGATGCATCTAATCCCTTTCACTATGTTCCTTCCTCTTTGGAGTCTATTCAAGAAAAGGGTAAGGGTAAAATTAAAAAAAGGGTGATATCCAAAGTTATTTCACATTTTCCTCTCCCTCTGATAGTGAACATGGTCCTCAAGTTAATAGAGGTCAAATGCAACCCACTTTAGATGACCATTGGGAGAAACAATTTAGAGAAATTGCTTGTGATTACAAAGCCAGAGGGTGGTATGATGCTGATAACCCCTTCAATGCTTCTCGTTCACCATTTTATGAATTTACGTTTGATGCCATATTTGCTGCTGGAAAGGGCTTCAAAGGCCCTACCATGCATGAGTTAAGGGGATCTCTTTTGCAAAAAGAGGTTTTGTCCATTGATGAATATTTGAAAGATTTCAAAAGCTCATGGGAAAAAACAAGATGTACCATCATGTCAGATGGATGGACTGAGGAAAGGAACTGTACCATCATGAACTTTCTTATCTTTTGCCCACAGGGAACCATGTTTCTAAAATCAGTTGATGCATCTGATAGGGTGAAAGATGCACACTAGTTGTTTCAGCTTTTGAATGAGGTTGTTAAAAAGGTGGGGGTGGCTAATGTTATTCAAATCATCACAGATAATGCCTCTAACTATGTTATTGCTAGTAAAATGTTGGAGGAAAAACACAACCATTTGTTGGACTCAATGTATTGCACATTGCATAGACCTCATGCTTGAGGATATTGGTAAAATAGATTGAATCAAGAACACTGTAGAGCATGCCAAAAGCATAACAAAATATATCTACAACCACTGATGGATTTTGAACCTGATGAAGAAACACGGAGAGGGCAAGGATATTGTTAGGTCTGCCATCACTAGATTTGCAACTCATTTTTTGACATTGCAATCTATGCTTTTCCAATATAAAAGCTTGCAAAGGGTGTTTTCTAGTGATGAATGGAATGAAAGTCAATGGTTTTGCAAACATGATGGTAAAGATGTGAGAAAGAAAGTTAATGAAGAAATATTTTGGAAAATGGCAACAAAGACTGTGAAGGTTGTTGAGCCACTAGTTAAGGTGTTGTGGATGGTGGATGGGGAAATATTGGCTACAGGCTTCATTTATGAGGCTATGGATCAAGCAAAGGAGCAAATAAAGGAAACATACAAGGATAGAGTGGCTAAGTATGGGACCATTTGGGAAATCATTGATCAAAGATGGAACAATCAATTCCATCGCCTTATACATGCAGTTGGGTTTTTTTTGAACCCAAGGTATCATTATAAAGCTCTGGAGGTAGAAGCTTTGACTGGGGAGGTTAGAGATGGATTGATTGACTGCCTTGATTGCATGGTCCCTAAGGAGAGTGACTAGCTAGAGATACACTGACAGATCACTTGTTTTAGCAGAGCCATAGGTACCTTTGGCAAGAACCTAGCAAGGATTGCAAGGGAAGCAGATGAGCCAAGTAAACAAACAATTTCAATTTTCAAATTCTTATTTTGTTAAATTTTTTATAATTTGAAAGTTGGATATAATTTGTTGAGCTAACTCATTACACAACTATCTTTTTTGCAACACAATGGTGGGAGGCATTTGGTAGCCATTGTCCTCAATTGCAGAAGTTTGCAATCCGTATTTTGAGTCAAACTTGTAATGCTTCTAGGTGTTAGTACAATTGGTCTATCTTTGAGAGGATTCACACGAAGAAGAAAAACTTTTTGGAACAAAAACGGTGAAATGCTCTAGTCTATGTCCAATATAACCTCCGGCTAAGATGCAACCAATTGCTGAACAAAAGACCTGATACTGATCCCACTGTGTTGGAAGATATTGATCCAACATCAGATTGGGTAGTGGAATGTCATCTAGCAGAGATTGATTCTGATGAGGATATTGGTCTTGATTTGGCATTAGTTGAACATGATGTTCAGTTAAATGTAGGTCCACTAGTACTAGGCCACGACGCAAGCGCATAGCTCGCCTATCTCAGCGTGCCATTGGAGCGCCTACTAGTGATACTATTGCTAAAGTTACAGTTGGAGATCGTGATGAGGAGGATGAGCCATGGGTTTGCCTGTCTGACTCTGATTCAAAGTCTGAGCCAGATGATGTTGGCTTCTCTAGCAATAGCTAGCAGTGACTAGTGACTAGTGATGTTTTACTTTTGTTGTAGAGGCCATTTAGAGCCTCCTTGGTTATGTGTTTTTGTTCTGATCTCTATATATTACATGTATTGGACAGTGCACTGGGTGCCATTTTGATATAATGAATACATTCATGAGCCTACTTTGATCATATGTTGTCTTCTTTCTATATTCTAATGTTTTGTGTTTGGAAACATGAATGAAAATCTTTAAAATTATGTTTTTTTATAAAAAAAATAAATATTAATGTATTTTTTACAAAGACCGAATCATTGAAATAAACTAGGCCGAGTCGATACCAAGTCGGAGTCAGGGTCAAAGTCGATCCTTGATTGGTTCAAAGTTTTAAAACATTGGTTAGTACAGTTTGAGTGGGCCTGATGGTTAAGAACATGTGTTTCCTCATTACAGGTCATAGGTGTAAATCCAGAGGGCTAGAGTATGTACACCTCCTTAAACTTTAGTAGTAAAATCTTGCGTGGAGGGGCTTCCCTAGTCCCACAAACAAGAGGGTCTCATACACCAATTTGATGTTTGGGTTGATCGTGACCTTAAACTTAAAGTATTATTATTTCCCATTGTCGAAGTCTGTATGTTTGAAAATGGGTCACCGACTTCTCCATATACAAGTGTTGTTGGCTGATTTTTGCAGTACAAATATGCTGCTTGGACCAGGTCCTTCACTTTGGGAACATGCTTAGCCTAGTAATTTTTTTTTTTACAGAAACAAATATTTTTGTGTTAGTTCCAAAAAAGAAGTGAGACTCGGACGCTTGAGTACACAGATTCATGAGAGGGATGTAAATCCCAAAGTGAAAATGCTACATAGCTATTATGGTTAAACCTAAAATTGGTTTCTGGAGCTACAACGCTGCTAGTATAGCAACGAACATATTGAGACATTAGCAAAACATATTTGCATTTCATGGTGAAAAACACAATTTTTTTGGAGGCTGACTTTGCATTACTATGATTTCTATTTGCTCTTATTCTGCTTAATTGAGGGTTTGTCCTTTCTTGCAGCACAAAAATGTTCTTCATGGTTGAATTTATGCATTCCTTTTATTCAGATCAACTCTGCCTGGAGATTTGCACAACTTTTGTTATATGAATTGAACTTGTAGGAGCTTGCCAGCAGGGAGTAGGCTAAAGGTTTAGAGCTGGGATGAAGAGGTAGCCAGGAGAGGGGGAATTTGGATCTTGATTCAATTTGCTTACATGTGATGGCTTGGGAATTCAAGAAATCATGATCTGAAATTGGAATAGTGTGAGACGGAGATGATGATGTCTTGGGCGATTTTGCGTGCAAGAATCTACTATTTGAAAGGGGAGGGAGAATTCTGTTTATGGATTTTGAATATTCTGGATTTGTGAGTGTCGAGATTGAGCCTTGGGGGTGATGGATTAGTTCCCACCATGTTGTTGGCAGCTGATCTCATAATCATGGGATTGGGAGTTGTTTAACTTCAGCATTGATGCAAGCTTTGCCTGGGTTCCTTTGGCATGCATTGTTTGCTTGTCTGTGTGAAACTTGATAATTTATTCTTAGAATGTGGTAATAGGAGGCCCCTTCCAATCACTCAAGATGATATCCGATTCGAATGAGGATTTGATTTATTTCAACATTGTTGGCATTGGATCCTCTTATAAGCTGGCTTGTCAACAGTGCAGAATCACTCGAAGTAATGGGACAAGTTGATTGCTGATCACAAAGAATCTTTGCTCCTAGGAGGGTGTAAGCCTCCACACGATTATTTGTTTCTTCCCCTAGACCCCACTCAAAAGTTGTTTCTTCGTCACCTTCAAAATTGAGGATGACCTCCCCTGCTTCGACCTTTACAGGGTTGTTTTTGGATGCACCATCAAAAAAGAAACACGGTCTATTTTATGCTTTGAGCCAAATTTGAAAGTCCTATTCATTCAACCGTATTTTCCATTTTGGTAGAGAGGTCGGTGCCTTTTGTCTGGCGTTAGCTTCATTGCTGGTTTTTGGTAGAATGAATTGAAACCAGGTCAATTCAACTTCTTGTAGAGTGTTCTCATCCAATTTGTTGTTCCCTTTTGACAGAATAGCATAGTGAGGCCCCAAACCTTGGCTGTAACCTTTCTTTGCTCAGGATTTTTTTGACACGAATGTATTTTTGTTTCTAGCAAGCCAAATTCACCAGCAGAGGATTGCTGCAAGAGTATGACAAAAGTGTTTGATGAGAAGTTTATTTGAAGGAGAGAAGGGGTAGCTACCATTCCATTGAATGAAGAAGTCAGGGATAGAGAGTGTTAATTTTAGGCAACAGTGGTTTGTTTATGCTTAAGAGCAATTTTACTTCAATTTCTTTATTAGCCCAATATCAATATGTAGTTTAGCAATCACATCAACATGATAGTAAAATGCAGATAGAACATAAACATAAACAGTAGAAGACAATCCAAGACAAGAGGACACAAGATGTGGCACCAACTAGGGACAAACCCCAATGTGGGGAAACCCTTGATCAATTCTTCTTATAGTCTTCAATAGTTCAACAGAGAGAGTACAATTTACAAATATGATAATTTATAACAACGACAAAAGAGCCCTAAACAGGAAAGTTAACGCTGGTCAACAGGATAGATTTAATCCTCAACAATTCAGTTAACTTTAGTCAACTTCGGCCTCCAAATAACAAGATGAATCAACGGTGAAAACAGTGTGAAATCAGCCCAGTCAAAGTCTTGTCAAACAGTCCACCTGTGGTCAGCCCTAACTGCAGTCAACGTTGGTCAACAGTTAGCATTTAGCCTCGATCTCTGTGCCCAGAAATGCGGCTTGCTGAGACAGAGTTCCTCCACCAAAAATCACAGTCAAAGATGGTCAACGCATGGTCAATGCAACCCAAAAACAGTATTTGAAATTTGGTCAAACTTGGTCAATGCCCAGAACAGAAAATTTGCCTTCCTTTCCTTCGCATGTGTGGAGAGAGAGACTACCCAAAAATCCGTACCCAATCAATGATGAGAGAGAGAGATTTGTGAAGATGAGTGTGTCCACATCAGGCTAAGTCACCTTCTATTTATATGCAATGTTGAGGATGAATAGACGTGACTGTTGGGCTTCTGAGCCTACATAAGTTTGTTGGCCGACCTTGACAATTTGTCCATAATCAAAATAAATTCATAACTTCATTTGTACATGTCAGTATCGGATAATCTCTCTATCAATCCTACACCTATTGGAGAGGGGAATCCAAAAAAAATATCAGCTGTCATAAATAAGATGAGCCATGTGGAGTTTGGCTCTAGTTGCCAATTTTAACACTCCCTCTCATTTAGGGAGAACTCCATGTGCTAATTCATCTGCCAATCTGTACTATCTTTGTCATCAATGCACTGCTATGCTCTGCTCTGCTGAACTATGAAGAAGAAGAAGTGATTGAGAATGTATCATACCATTCTCTACTAACCCAAAGCCAGTCCCAAATAAAAAGAGTGTCTCATACCACTCTGCTGACCCGAAGTCAGTTCCCATTGATCCCAAATCAATATTGGTCATCCTAGCATAGGAGTACAGTAGTACACGATGCGTCCATCGGTAGTACTATGGTCCCTATCCTAATTTCCCTACAAGATGAGAGGTACTTCCCATGAGTCCGAGATTGCATGGGTAGGATGTCTCAGTAGGAGAAGGATGAACCATTCATCCTGCCTACATGTCGCCAAGGGGTATCATAGTGGATGGTTGAACCACTTACCCTGTACAGAACAAACCACTAGGGGAAGGCTGAACCACTCTCCCTATGGTTGCTCATCGCTCTAAGAAGTACCCCAAGCCCCCTGGAGCTCCCAGAGCTCAATGTCCATCTCATCAAGGACCCTCATAAGAGGGTCTTTCCACGACTCCAAGTCGTTCTCGGAAGGCCAAGAATTTGACCTTCCCTAGGGGCTTTGTCAGAATGTCGGTGACCTGCTCATCAGTCCCAATGTGATGGAGCCTTATTGCTCCTCGTTGTACCATATCTCGGATAAAGTGGTACTTGATATCAATATTCTTGGAGCAATCATGAAACACGGGATTCTCTGATAATCGGATTCCACTCTGGTTGTCACAGAGGATCACGGTGGTATCCAGCACATGTCCAAACAGCTCACTAAAGAGCTTCCTTAACCAGACAACTTCACATGGGGCCATACTAGCAGTTATGTATTCAGCCTTGGTGGTGCTCAAAGGCAACCAATTTTTGCTTCCTACTCATCCAGGATATCAAAGCAAAACCCAAAGAAAAACAACATCCAGAAGTGCTCTTGCAATCCACCACACTGCCAACCCAATTAGCATCAGAATAACCATGCAGCCTCACATTTCTAGCAGTGTATCTCAGTCCATGAGTGATTGTGCCCCGAAGATATCTCAAAAGATTCTTGGCAGTGATCCCATGTATATGGTAGTGTTTTTAAAAACGGTTGGCTCGGAACTGACTCGGCCGAGTTGGTCCAAGCTAGACCTCCCTACACTGACCCGACCTAGGAAACAGTTTGATCGGCCGGGTTGTCTAACAACTCGGCTGGCTCAGTATTAACCTGACTGGCTCGGCCGAGTCCGTATTAACTTGGCCAGGTTGCGTACAACGGCCCAACAACCCATAAAAACTGCGATTTTTTTTAAATGTTATGTGTTGGGGACTCCAAAGCAATTTATTTTTTGTTTATTTGGTCTTTGGGGTCCATTCCCCTCCTAAACCCTATTTAACTCACCCAACCCCTCTCTTTTCCTCACAACCATCTCATGCATTTGAGTGAGAATTTCATTGAGAGGTTGTGAGGAGTTGTGGAGTTTGTTTTTGGAGCAATAGTGAGGAGTCTTGGGCAAGCATTGTAGCTAGAGTGAGGAGCTTCTTGGGCAACCATTTGGAGCAGCATTGAGTAGTTGGTTTCTTGGAGCAAGCTTGAGGAGGCAGTTTGTGCTAGCTTCTTGGGCAACCATTTGGAGCAGCATTGAGTAGTTGGTTTCTTGGAGCAAGCTTGAGGAGGCAGTTTGTGCTAGCTTCTTGGGCAACCATTTGGAGCAGCATTGAGTAGTTGGTTTCTTGGAGCAAGCTTGAGGAGGCAGTTTGTGCTTGGAGGTATTTTTTTACACTTGTAGAAATCTGTTTTTGCTTATTAAATTTTATGTGCAAATCTTGAAATCTTAAAGAGTGTTTTTTGTGAAAGAAATGAACATTGAATTAATGTTTTTTTGTTTTGTTTTCATTTTCAGTTTTTTTTTTTTTTTTTTTTTTTTTTTTTTTTACCAAGTCAAAAAATGGCACCTATAGTGAAAGATGCTGCTTGGGCATATGTTGAAATGGTTGATAGTCAAATGCATTGCAAATTTTGCCATAGGAAAATTAAGGAAGGTCCCAGGAAACAACACTTGGCGGGGATTAGAGGCCAAATTACTCCATGTACCTCACTAGAAATTGGGGAGATTAGGAAAGATTTGTTAGCTAGCTTTGAGAAGTTTAAAGAAGATAAGGCTAGGCAAAAAGAGTTAGATGCTAAAATTGGGAGGAAGAGGTATATACAAAAAATGTTGGCTACCAACCCCCATTTTGATTTTGAGGGTTTTTCCTCTATCCCTTTTACTGATGCATCCAATCCCTTCCGATATGTTCCTCCCTCTTTTGAGTCTATTCAAGAAAAGGGAAAGGGTAGAATGAAAAAGGGTGATATGAATATCAAAAGTTATTTCACTCCCTCCTCTCCATCAGATGCACATGGTCCTCAAGCTAGTAGAAGTCAAGTGCAACCCACTTTAGATGACCATTGGAAAAAATAATTGAGGGAGACTACTTGTGATTACATAGCTAGATGGTGGTATGATGTTGATATCCCCTTCAATGCTTCCCGTTCACCATATTATGAGCCTATGTTTGATGCTATACATGCTACTGGAAAAGGCTTCAAAGGCCCTACTATGCATGAGCTAAGGGGGTATCGTTTGCAGAAAGAAATTTTATCCATTAATGACTATTTGAAAGATTTCAAGGACTCATGGGCAAGAACAGGATGTACCATCATGTCAGATGGATGGACTGATCAAAGAAACCATACCATCATAAACTTTCTATTTTCTGCCCACAGAGAACCATGTTTCTAAAATCAGTTGATGCATTTGATAAGGTAAAAGATGGGCAATTGTTGTTTCAGCTATTGGATGAGGTTGTTGAGGATGTGGGGGTGGCTAATGTTGTTCAAGTCATCACAGATAATGCCTCTAACTATGTTCTTGCTGCTAAACTGTTAGAGGAAAAACACAAGACCATCTTTTGGACCCTATGTGCTGCACATTGCATAGACCTCATGCTTGAGGATATTAGCAAATTAGATTGGGTCAAAACCGCTGTAGATCATGTCAAAAGCATAACAAAATTTATCTACAATCATTCATGGATTTTGAGCCTCATGAGGAAACACACAGGGGGCATGGATATTATTAGGCTTGCCATCACTAGATTTGCTACTCATTTTTTGACATTGCAATCTATGCTTTCACAACATAGAAACTTGCAAAAGATTTTTTCCAGTGAAGAATGGAATCTAAGTCAGTGGTCTCACAAACTAGAAGGCAAAGAATTGAAAAAGAAAGTTAATGAAGAAATATTTTGGAGAAAGGCAGCAGAGATTGTGAAGCTTGCTGAGCCACTGGTTAAGGTGTTGCGGTTGGTGGATGGGGAAAGATTGGCTATGGGCTTCATTTATGAGGCTATGGATCAAGCAAATGAGCAAATAAAGAGGGCATACAAAGATAAAGTGGCTAAGTATGGGCCCATTTGGGCAGTCATTGATGAAAGATGGAACAATCAATTCCATCACTCTATACATGCAGCTAGGTACTTTTTGAACCCACGGTATCATTATAAAGCTAAGGCGACAGGAGCTTTGAGGGGGGAGGTTAGAGATGGACTGATTGACTGCATTGATCGCATGATCTCATTGGAGTGTGACCAACTGGAGATACACCAACAGGTCACAACCTTCACCAATGCCTTAGGTACCTTTCGGAAGAACCTAACAAAGATTGCAAGGGAAGCAGATGTGCGAGGTAAACAAAAATTTCAATTTTCAAATTCTTAATACTTATTTTGTTAAATCATTTATAATTTGGAAGTTGGATATAATTTGTAATTTTGTTGAGCTAACTCATTACACTCCTATGTTTTTTGCAGCACAATGGTGGGAGGATTTTGGTAGCCATTGTCCTGAATTGCAGAAGTTTGCAATTCGTATTTTGAGTCAAAATTGCAGTGCTATTGGGTGTGAGTGCAATTGGTCTGTCTTTGAGAGGATTCACACAAAGAAGAGAAACTGTTTGGATAAAAAATGGTCAAATGATCTAGTCTATGTCCAATACAACCTCCGGCTCAAGCGCAACCAATTGCTGAACAAAAGACCTGATTCAGATCCCATTGTGTTGGAAGACATTGATCCAACATCAGATTGGGTAGTGGAGAGTCATCCAACAGAGTTTGCTTCTAATGAGGATATGGATTATGAATTACAAACGATAGCATCACTCGAACATAATGTTCAGTTGAATGCAGATCCTGATCCACTTGTACTAGCCTCAGCCTCACAGCCAGCAAGTCCTCCAGTTGTAGGCGCTTCCTCTGCTCAGCCACGACAGAAGCGCATATCTCGTCTATCTTAGCTTGCATCTGTTGCACAACCTGCTAGTGCTAGCACTTCTACAGTTGCAGTTGGAGATGATGATGATGAGGAGTCATGGGGCCCCCTGTTTGACTCTGACGATGATCCAAAGATTTATCCACATGATCTTGGCTCCTCTGGCAGTAGCCAGTAGTACTGGTCACAATTTACTTTTGTTGTAGAGGCCATTTCTAGCCTCCTTGGTTATGTGTTTTTGTTTTGATCTCTATATCATGATAATGTATGTATTGGACAGTGCACTGGGTGCCATTTTGATATAATCATATAATGGATATATTATGAGCCTACTTTGATCATATGTTGTCTTCTATCTATATTCTAATGCTGCGTGTTTGGAAACATGAATGAAAATCTTTAAAATTATGTTTTTTTATTAAAAAGAATAAATATTTAATGTATTTTTTACAACGATCAAGTCATTGAAATCAAGCCGACCGAGTCGGAGTCGGAGTCGACCCTCGGCCAAGTCGGAGTTTTAAAACATTGGTATATGGTGAGGCTCAACCATGTATTGGCCTAATGTGTTAACTGCAAAACATATGTCTGGACGAGATTTCACCAAGAACATCAGTGCTCCTATGAGTTGATGATACTCAGAAGCATTTCCCAATTCAGGTCCAGCAACACTACCACATAACTTTTTAAAGATAAGTTCCATCGGAGTAGTCACAGGCTTGCAGTCCACCATCCCAAATATTTCCAATATCTTCACAACATATTTTCCTTGAGACAGGAAAATTTCACATCGCTTTTGCCAGACCTCCAACCCTAGGAAGTAGTGCATCGATCCTAGGTCCTTCATCTCAAATTCAAAAGCCAACTCTCTCTTACGTTTGTGAATGAGAGGGTCTGCGTCTTTCAGAAAGAGGTCGTCCACATAAAGTACCAGAATGAGAGGTTTATCATTTTCAACCTTAAAGTAAAGGTTTGGATCGACTTCACTTCTAGTGAATCCCAATTTCATCAGATAGCTATTGATCCTCTCATACAAACTCCAGGGTGCTTGCTTCAATCCATAGAGAGCTTTCTTCAACGTGCATACATGAGATTCCTGATCATGAACCTCAAACACCTCAAGTTGTTTCACATAGACTTCCTCTTTGATCGAACCATGCAAGAAAGCAGTCTTGACATCCATCTGATGCAGGTTCCATCCTTGCGAGGCAACAAGGGCTATGATTGAGCAGATGGTGGTGTATCGGGCAACATGTGCAAATATCTCATCATAATCTATACCTTCCTTTTGATAGAAGCCTCGAGCAACAAAGTGAGCCTTGAACTTTTCTGCACTTCCATCAGCTCCATGCTTGATTTTTAGAGCCACTTAGAGGTGACAACTGATTTGTCCTGAGGTTTAGACATCATTCTTCATAATTGACTTGTATTCTTCATTCATAACATCCTTCAATACTTGTTGCTTCATGGCTTCTTCGAATGATGAAGGCTCATTTTGAATGATAGTGCTCATGGCGGTCAAATATCCTTGATACCTGTTCGGCTTCTTGCTTTCACGGAAAGTCCCCCTTGGTGCAATGTGTCTCTCGGCATCTTCAAGAGTCTCTCTAAGCCATGAGGGTCTCGTTTTGGAGGAGGAGGGCTCATGAGGAGGAGGATCAATAAGATCCATACGTTAATCAACATCAGACATCGTTTCATCCTCTTTTTCAACCTGATTTCCGGTTTCATCTTCTTTGTCCTTAGGACAGGAAGGTTGTTGATACTCCAGAGGGCCATATCTTTGTCAAAGGTGACATCATGACTTATTTCAACTTCCTTTTGACCAGCCACATAAATTATATATCCCTTAGAATTTTCACTATAGCCCACAAAGATTCCTTTCTTGCCAGATGCACCCAATTTGCTTCTTTTCTCTTTCGGCACATGAAAATATACAAGGCTTCCAAAAATTCTAAAATGAGAGACATTGGGTTTCTTACCAGTGAACATTTCTTCGGGAGTCCTGGAGTCCAATGCTTGATGAGGGCATCGGTTTTGAACATACACGACGATATTTGCAGCTTCAGTCCATAGAAACTTCAGAAGGCCTTGATCATGAAGCACGACACGAACAACTTCTACAATAGAGCGATTCTTCCTTTTAGCCACACCATTTTGCTCGGGAGCGTATGGCATTGTAGTCTCGCTCTTAATGACATTTTCTCTGCGATAATCTTGGAATTCATTGGATTCGTACTCGGTCCCATTATCAGTCCTCAATATTTTGATTTTCTTCTTGAATTGGTTTTCGATCAAGGCTTTGAAGTGTCGGAACTAGGTGAACACTTCATCCTTCTTCTTCAAGTAGTTCTAGGTCTTGCGAGAATAATCATCCATAAAGGTGAGATAATATAAGTATCCTCCCAAGGAGTTTACGGGCATCATACCAGATATGTCGGAGTGGATCAATTGCAATATATCTGTGGTCTTGCTATTACGTGAGGGGAATGGTCCCCTTGTAAGTTTTCCTTAGGCACATCTCGGACATACACCTTCATGCTCTACTTTGAACTCGGGCATACCTGTCACCATCTGTCTCACATCAGGAAGGTCCTGATAATGAGATGGGCAAACCTTCGGTGCCATAGTTCAGATTGTAGAGATGTGTTGCAAGACATGGCGCCCAATGGACTTCCTCCAACTTGATACAAAGTGTCAACCCTAAACCCAAGAATAAAAGCATCTTTAAAATTTCTTTTCCAAACACGTACCTTTTCATCGATAAAAGCCACCTTGAATTCTTTGTCTTCCATTGCCGAAATGGGCACCAGGTTCTTCTTGAGATTGGTTACATATAGGACTTCTTGCAAATGAATAGTGTTACCTTGATTCCGTTGAAGGGTAACATTCCTTAAGCTCTTCATGGAATAGGTGGCGTCATCTCCAAGGATGATCTCCAAGTTTGTCTCCTTTTCTATCAGATTAGAGAGGGCTTCCTTGTATCGGGTGAAGTGTCTTGAGGCACCACTATCAATCAACCAATTTCCCAAAGTGTCCGGAGGAGAGGCCGATATAAGATAGTACTCTTTTTGCTTATTGTTAACAACATTGGATTCTTCATACCTGGAGTTCCTTGATTTCTTGGAGGGTCGACGATTTCCTTGATGTCCCACATTCCTTTTTCCCTTGCCATTGGGCCTGCCATTCCTTTGATCGTTGTTGTTGAAGTTGCCCTTGGAATGATTGTGATCATCATCATGCGATGTGTCCCTTCTATTTGGACACTCCCTTGCATAGTGGCCAAAGTTACTGCAAATAAAGCATCTTCCCTTCCTTCCATTTTTGAATCCTGGTCTTCCTTGACTCTGCTTCTTTGAACCTGCATTGTTCTTCCTCTTGGCATAAGTGGAGAATACAATGGTGTTGCTTCTATTAGAAGGCATTTCATGCTCCACCATTCTTGTTTCTTCTTGAATGCATCTCGACATCAGTTCTTCAAACCTTGGAATTCGATCATTGTTGAGTATAGTGGTTCTAAATACAGACCACTCAGGTGGGAGACCTCTGAGGGTGGTGAGAGTAAGTTTTTTGTTAGGAATGACTTCTCCAATCGAGAGTAGATCATTCTTGATCTCAGTAATCCTCAAGAAATAGGATTGAATGCCCTTGTCCTTGCCCTTCTTAATATCCTTCAACTTATTCTTGAGAAATAGAATTTGATTAGCATTACTAACCTTGAACATGCCGACCAACCTGTTGTAGATTTCCTTGGAGGTCTTCAATTTGGAGATATAGGCCACCAGATGCTTGTCAATCGAATCCCTGATAATCTTTTTCGCTTTGACTTCAACCCTATTGTACTTGATCTTCGTAGCAGCCGGTGCATTTGAAGGAGGTTCAGGGATTTTACCTCGCACATGATCCATCACTTCTTTTTCTTCCAAGGTCAAATCAAGAGACATATTCCATCCATGATAGTCAGATTTATCATGGAGCTTGTCTTCAGCCAGGAAGTAAGATAAGGAACCCATTGAACCTTTTGTCCTTGTCCAACTGTCTTTGGTGATTGCTCTTTCACTCTTGCTTGGGCTTTGTCTTCACCTCAGCTTTGATGCCATGTTAATTTTAGGCAACAATGGTATGTTCTATGCTTAGAACAATTTACTTCAATTTCTTTATTAGCCCATATCAATACTAGTTTAACAATCACATCAACATGATAGTAAATGCAGATAGAACATAAAATAAACAATAAAAGGACAGCCAAGAAGAGGACAAGATGTGGCACCAGCGAGGGCAAACCCTAATGTGGGAACCCTGATCAATTCTTCTTGTGTCTTCAATAGTTCACAAAGAGAGATGTACGATTACAAATATGATATTCTTTAATATAGCAAAGAGCCTAACCAAAAAAGTCAACGCTGGTCATAGGGTAGATTTGACCCTGTATTCGGTCAACTTCAATCAACTTCTGCTCCAAACATAGGTGAATCAGCCCTCAAAATATTTGAATCAACCTAGTCAAAGTCTTGGTAAACAGTCCACTTGTGGTCCGGCCCTAGCTTATCAACGCTGGTCACAATCAGCATTTAGCCTCGATTTCTATGCCAGAAATGCATCCTATGAGACAGAGTTCCATGGTATGACCATGCAAAATGATCCATGGTATTAACCCATGCTATTCATGTGGGGGATATAGCCTATTTAAAGGGGGGAATTAAACCAACCTAGATCCATCTTAACTCAGGATCTCCCAAGCATCGAGATGGATCAAATCTCTTGAGATGCAAACCTCTTTTAGAGTGAAAAGAGATGTGATCCCTCAACACTTGGTGATCCATAGTTAATATGGATCTAGGCCGGTAACTAGCCATTAGAATGGTGGTTGAGAATGATTACCACCTTTTTTAGGTTCTCGTCCAAATGTGGGTCATAATGTTGACTGACACTTATTGTTCGTTCGAATCTAAGTAAGTCAACTCCATCATTTTGCATCAAGGTTTTGTTAGCATGTGGGACGGGTGCATGCGCTGATTTGTAGATCATTTTTTTCCACTGATTGACCCCAAAAAAAGTCTTTTTCATAATGAGTTCACGTGTAGTAGAATAATGACATTGTGGAAAGACAAATATTAAGCACCATGCACTAAGCTAAGGACTGGCTCAGTGCCTTTTCATCTTGTCTGTTGGATGAGAATAAAGTGATACTCAATGGACAAGATGAAAAAACGTTGAGCCAATCATTGGCTTAGTGCCTGTTGCTTAATATTTATTGGATGGAAAGGCACACTTGTAATCCTGTACTTCAGGACGATGGGACCGATCTTGAATTTGATTCCAACAAAAAAAACCCTTATGTTGAAGTCCTCACTTTGTAATATAACCAGGATAAGCTATTTCCTACATGTTTCTGCCAGTGAAAATTTTGGCAAGGTTGATAAGATAAATTCTAATTGTATGATTATCTCCACTGCGAAATGTTTTGTGCGTTTAATAGAATGTCAATTGAATGTTGGTTCTTCTTAGGCCCAATATGAATAAACCCTAACTTAATTGATCTCATGCTCAAAACAACTTGAACTTAACAATTCGGTTTGGATGGGAAAAGAACCCGATAGAGTGGGAAAACAACCCATTCCAGAAGCATTTGAAAATTTATCTTATTGATTGTAAGAATTGTACTATCCATGGTGCTCCACCCTTTGAACCCAACTTCCTCTTCATTATCCCAAGTGCTAGAGATCATAATACAATGATAAATTGGTGTTCTCTTTCACTTTCACATTCCTCTTATTTATAGGTGGAGTATAGGTTGAGAAGGTGAACTATTATCACTAAGCGAGGAATTCATTGACATAGTCAACCTTGATCCTTTTCGTATGCTTAGTTTAATTTAAGTCATAATCTTGTACAATAAAGGAGGTTTCCTATACCCAAGACTACTATACTTGCCTTACTAAAAGTTCCATGTGGTTATTTATAGAATCATATTACAACAACAAGAGAGCTAAGTTGAACTCGTTGCAATCATAAGGATATTCTTATGATGCTCTCTTGTTTATCATAATATAGATGAATGTGTACCATAATGCACTCAAGAGGCATAAGTACACATGAGAGAGAAATCAAACATAACTGAGAAGGATTGCTGCATAACCCAAACACAAGTACTCAAGAGAGACATGCTATAGAAGAGATGCCCTTAGGCCTTTATCATTAATCGGCTTGAATGAATAAATTGAGAGATGTGTGTTGTATTTTACACATCCTTTAGGGTTGGGGTACTAGCCAAGGCTACTTGGGAGTGGGAGCGGGCAACGCCATTTTCAAAAGCTCTCCGGTTGGGAGCGAATTTTTATATAATATATATAGTTTTATATATTTTGATGCACATATGTCAACAAAAGCATGTAGAATGATGAATTAGATATAAAAAACATAAAAAACATGGATTAAACCATATAACATCAGTCATCTAGAAATTATAATTTTCATGAACCACGTCCACAAGTCACTAACATACAACATATCGAGTCTCGTGATTCATCAATCTTAAAGTTTCAAGCTTTCAAAATTCAATATATAACACTTTTCATCATTGATCACTAAAGTTTTACTTGTAACCATTACCATTACCGGTTAACCAAACTATAACAAGAATATCTAACATGAAATGAAATGTTAGAATATCTAACTTTCAACTTTCACAAAACATCATAATCATAATTTGTTACTAATGAGTTATAATTGCCAACTTAAATTTTCATATATTGTCTACAAAAAATCATAATAAATATGAAAGAGTCAACAATTATAAAAACAACTAGAAACTAGAAAAGACAAGTAAATCTATTATCCGTTGCTTCCTCTTGGCACAAGAAATTTCTAATTTCTTTTCTCGTGGTCTACTGGGAGTCTCTTCCAGCATAGTCGGACGACCATGTGTAAAACTGTTAAAATTGGCAACTAGGGCCAAACTTCACATGGGTCACCTTATTTATGGTAGCTGATATTTTTCTTGGATTCCTCTCTCCAAGAGGTGTAGGATTGATCTAAAGATCATCCGATTCCGACATGTATTTATGGAGATATGAATTTATTTGTATTATTGACAATTTGTCAAGGTCGGCCAACAAGCAAATTACCCCTAGCTCAACCTCAACGTTGCATTTAAATAGAGGAGACCTCAAGTCATTTGAGACACACAACATCTCATGATCTCTCTCCACTTGTTTGGGTTCGTCTTCTCTCAAGGAAGACGTAGTGGAAAGAGTCATCAAAGAGAGCCCTAGCTGCAAATCTAGCCGTAGTCATGAAGGAGAAGAGGCCATGCCCTAGCCGCAGTCATGAAGAAGAGAGATCTAGCCATAGTCTAAAGAAGCCTCTTATATGCAGAAAAAGGAGCCCTTAATCCGTAGTCAAGTGGAGACCTATCCGCTGTCAAGAGGAGCTCCAATACATAGCAAAAGGGAGCACTAATCCGCTGTCAAAAGGAGGCCCTAATCCGCAGTCAAGAGGCCCTAGCCGCAGTCAAAAGGAAGGCCCTAAACTGCAGTCAAGAAGAGCCCTAATCCGCAACAAGGAGGCCTAATTCGCAACAAAGAGAGGCTTGATTCGTAGCAAAGAAAGAGCCTTAACATGCCTAAAAAGGACAACGTAGAAATTTGGTTTGCTATAGGTGACAACATGGTGAAAGAAGCCATCTAAGACATGCCTTAAGGACTATTTGCAAGGTCGGTAAGCCACAATCATAAAGTGAAGAAATGCATTGAAGAGATCTACCCTATAGGTTCAGAACAGATCAGCGCAGGGCAAGATACATATGAAGATTGGGTGCTAGAAAGTGTTGACAATAAGCCGAGTTCTTGTAGGCTAGATACCGTTGCATTGATGGTGTTTGTAAGCTATTTGATGGAGGACCGTAGGCCTAACGCCTAACTTGCTACTGGGCCAGGCCGCAGGCCATAGCCAGCAACAAAGGTTGTTCTAAGGGTTGCATTAAGGATATCAAGCCAGACTTGGACAATGTGGCAATGGTGGAGTCTCACCTTGGTGCACTGCAACCTTTGAAGCCCTGTATTGTTCATTGTATGGAGGATGAGAGCTGAAGATCGCTACCCTAACTAGAAATGTAGCAAATCAGAGTGCTAACATGTTGCAACTGTGTTATGTGAAGGGCTACTAGATTGATGAACTCCTAAACGGTATGCTTCAACACTCTTAGTGATTGTTTGAAGATTGCCATAAGAATTTAGGGCTGCATCAAGTGCCCTAATTAGAACTGTCATCATTAGCAGAATGATATCAGTATTATGAGCATCATTTGAGTGCATTGAGCTTACTGTTGAAGGCTGATGTTGGTTGGGTTTGACCAAGCCACTTAGAGGAAGATTACTATCCTGTTTGACCAACATTGACTTCTCTGGTCAAGGCCTTACTGTTGCTGTCATAAAATATCAGTTTTATATATTTGTACTATCTCTCTCTCTACTGAACTATTGAAGAATATAAGAAGAATTGATGAAGGGTTTCCCCACATTGGGGTTTGTCCCTGGCTGGTGCCACATCTTGTGTCCTCTTGTCTTGGCTTGTCTTCTACTGTTTATGTTTATGTTCTATCTACATTTTACTATCATGCTGATGTGATTGCTAATCTGGATATTGATATTGGGCTAACAAGAAAATTGAAGTAAATTGCCCTTAGGCATAGAACATACCAAAAATTAACATGGTATCAAAGCTGAGGTGAATACAAAGCCTAAGGAAGAGTGAAAGAGCAATCATCGAAGACAGTTGAACAAGGACAAAAGGTTCAATGGGTTCCTCATCCCACTTCCCGACTGAAGACAAGCTCTGTGAAAAGTCTGACTATCATGGATGGAAGATGTCTCTTGATCTGACATTGAAAGAAACAAGAATGGTGGAGTAAGAAATGCCTTTTACTAAAGGCAACCCTACTGCATTTTCCGCTCATGCCAAAAGGAGAAACAATGCAGGGTCTAAAGGTCATTTCCATGGAAAGCCTGGATCGAAGGGAGGAAGGAAAGGCAGGTGCTTTGCTAGCAATAAGTTTGGCCACTATGCAAGGGAGTGTCTTAATAGAAGGGACACATCTCATGATGATGATCACAATCATTCTAGGGGCAACTTCAACAACAACGATCGAAGGAATGATAGGTACAATGGCAAAGGAAAAAGGAATGCAGGACATCAAGGAAATGGTCGAACCTCCAAGAAAGCAAGGAACTCCAAGTATGAAGAATCAAATGTTGTTAACAATAAGCAAAATGATTCCTATCTTATATCGGCCCTCTCCACTACCTCTCCCCTAGAAACTTTGGGGAATTGGCTTATTGATAGTGGTGCTTCAAGGCACTTCACCAGATACAAGGAAGCTCTCTCTAATCTGATAGAGAAGGAAACAAATTTGGAGATTATTCTTGGAGACGATGCCACCTATCTTGTAAAGGGTGTAGGGAATGTTACTCTTCAATTGAATCAGGGTAACACGATTCATTTACAAGTTCTTTATGTACCTAATCTCAAGAAGAACCTGGTGTCCATCTCGGCAATGGAAGACAAAGGTGGCATTCATCGATAGAAAGGTGCGTATTTGGAAAAAGAATTTTAAAGATGTTTTTACTCTTGGGTTCAGGGTTGGCACTTTGTATCAAGTTGCAGGAACTCCATTGGGGGCCATGTCTTGCGACACATCTCTACAATCTGAACTATGGCATCAGAGGTTTGCCCATCTTCATTGTAACCGAATGTGAGACAGATGGTGATAGGGATGTCTGAGTTCAAAGTAGGGCATGAAGGTGTATGTGTCGAAGGAAAACTTACAAGGGGACCATTCCCCTCAAGTAATAGCAAGACCACAGATATATTGCAGTTGGTCTACTCTGACATATCTGGTATGATGCCCGTAAGCTCTTGGAAGGATGAAGTATACACCTAGTTCCATCACTTCAAAGACTATGTGGGACAACTCGAGGGGTTTGAGGTTCATGATCGGGAATCTCATGTATGCAGGTTGAAGAAAGCTCTCTATGGGTTGAAGCAAGCACCTCGGGCTTGGTATGAGAGGATCGATAGCTATTTGATGAAGCTGGGATTCATTAGAAGTGAAGTCGATCCGAACCTTTACTTTAAGGTTGAAGATGATAGACCTCTCATACTAGTGCTTTATGTGGATAACCTCTTCTGACATGTGTAGGCCCTCTCATTCACAAATGTAAGAGTGAGTTGGCTTCCAAATTTGAGATGAAGGACCTAGGACTGATGCATTACTTCCTAGGGTTGGAGGTCTGGCAAAATCCAAGAGAAATTCTCCTATCTCAAGGAAAATATGTTGTGAAGATATTGGAAAGATTTGGGATGGTGGACTGCAAGCCTATGACTACCCCGATGGAGCTTAACTTTAAGAAGTTATGCGGTAGTGTTGCTGGACTTGTATTGGGAAATGATTCTGAGTATCGTCAACTCATAGGAGCACTGATGTTCTTGGTGAACTCCCGTTCGAATATATGTTTTGCAGTTAGCACGTTGAGCCAATATATGGTTGAGCCTCATCACACATATTGGATTGGTGCCAAGAATCTTCTGAGATATCTTCGGGGCACAATCACTCATGGACTGAGATACACTGTCGGAGATGTGAGGCTGCATCGTTTTTCTGATGTTGATTGGGCAGGCAGCGTGGTGGATCGCAAGAGCACTTCTGGGTGCTGTTTCTATTTGGGTTCTGCTTCAATATCCTGGATGTGCAGTAAGCAGAAGTTGGTTGCTTTGAGCACCGCTAAGGTCGAATACATAGCTGCGAGTATGGCCTCTTGTGAAACTGTCTGGTTGAGGAAGCTCTTCAGTGAGCTGTTTGGATATGTGTTGGATACCACCATGATCCTTTGCAACAACCAGAGTGGGATCCAATTATCAGAGAATCCTGTATTTCATGATCGCTCCAAGCACATAGACATCAGGTACCACTTTATTCGGGATATGGTACAATGAGGTGCAATAAGGCTCCATCACTGATGAGAAGGTTGCCAATATTCTGACCAAGCCCCTGGGAAAGGTCAAATTCTTGACTTTCCGAGAACGACTAGGAGTCGTGGAGAGACCCTCTCTTGAGGGTCTTGTATGATATAGATATTGAGCTTTGGGAGCTTCAGGGGGCATGGGGTACTTATTGGAGCGATGAGCAACCAGAGGGTGAGTGGTTCAACCTTCCCCTAGTGGTTTGCTATGTAGGCATGATGAGTGGTTCATCCTTCTCCTGCTGAGACATAATCATAAGGTGAGTGGTCCAACCTTCCCCTAGTGATTTGTTGTGTATAGGGTGAGTGGTTCAGCCTTTCCCTGGGATGCCCCATGGCAACATGTAGGCAGGATGAGTGGTTGTTCCTTCTCCTGCTGAGACATCCTACCCATGCAGTTTGGGACTCATGGGAAGTACCTCTCATCTGGCCAATGAGCAGGGAAATGAAGATAGGGACCATAGTATTACCGATGGACGCATCGTGTACTATTGTACTCCCTATGCTAGGATGACCTATATTGATCTGGGATCAATTGGAACTAACTTCAGGGTCAGTAAGAGTGGTGTGAGACCCCCTCATTATATGGCACTGACTTCAGGTCAGTAGAGAATGGTATGATACATTCTCGATCACTTCTTCTTCTTCATAGTTCAGCAAATCAGTGCATTGATGGTAGAGATAGTATCGACTGACAGATGGAGTTCTCCCTAGTTGAGAGGGAGTGTTAAAATTGGCAACTAGGGCCAAACTCCATATGAGTCACCTTATTTATGGCAACTGATATTTTTCTTGGGCTCCTCTCTCCAAGAGGTGTAGGATTGATCTAAAGATCATCCGATTCCGACGTGTATTTATGGAGATGTGAATTTATTTGTATTATTGACAATTTGTCAAGGTCGGCCAGCAAGCAAATTACCCCCATCTCAACCTCAATGTTGCATTTAAATAGAGGAGACCTCAAGTAATTTGAGACACACAACATCTCATGATCTCCCTCCATTTGTTTGGGTTTGTCTTCTCTCAAGGAAGACATAGTGGAAAGAGTCATCAAAGAGAGCCCTAACTGCAGATCTAGCCGCATTCATGAAGGAGAAGATGCCATGCCCTAGCTGTAGTCATGAAGAAGAGAGATCTAGCCACAATCTAAAGAAGCCTCTTATATGTAGCAAAAGGAGCCCTTAATCCACAGTCAAGTGGAGACCTATCTGTTGTCAAGAGGAGCTCCAATACGCAGCAAAAGGAAGCCCTAACCTGCAGTCAAAAGGACGCCCTAATCCGTAGTCAAGAAGCCCTAGCCGCAATCAAAAGGAAGGCCCTAAACCGCAGTCAAGAAGAGCCCTAATCCGCAGCAAGGAGGAGGCCTAATCCGCAGCAAAGAGAGGTTTGATCCGTAGCAAAGAAAGAGCCGTAACATGACTAAAAAGGACAACGTAGAAATTCAGTTTGCTGTAGGTGACAGCATGGTGAAAGAAGCCATCTAAGACATGCCTTAAGGACTGTTTGCAAGGTTGGTAAGACACAATCATAAAGTGAAGAAATGAGTTGAAGACATCTGCCCTATAGGTTCAGAACAAATCAGCGTAGGGCTAGATACATATGCGGATTGGGTGCTAGAAAGTGTTGACAACAAGCCGAGTTCTTGTAGGCTAGATACTGCTGCATTTATGGTGTTTGTAAGCTGTTTGATGGAGGAGTGTAGGCCTAACTTGTTGTTGGGCTAGGCCGCAGGCCATAGCCAACAACAAAGTTTGTTTTAAGGGTTGCATTAAGGATATGAATCCAGACTTGGACAACGTGGCAATGGTGGAGTCTCACCTTGGTGCACCGCAGCCTTTGAAGGCCTGTATTGTTTATTGTATGGAGGATGAGGGCTGAAGATTGCTGCCCTAACCAGTAATTCAGCAAACCACAGTGCTAAGATGTTGCAATTGTGTTATGTGAAGGGCTACTAGATTGATGAACTCCTAAAGGATGCTTCAGCATTCTTAGTGATTGTTTGAAGTCTGTCATAAGAATTCAAGGTTGCATCAAGTGCCCTAATTAGACCATTCATCATTAGCAGAATGATATCAATATTATGAGCAACATTTGAGTGCATTGAGCTTACTGTTGAAGGTTGATGTTGGTTGGGTTTGACCAAGCCACTTGGAGGAAGATTACTATCCTATTTGACCAACATTGACTTCTCTGGTCAAGGCCTTGCTGCTGCTGCAAAAGGAGCCCTTAATCCACAGTCAAGTGGAGACCGCTGCATAAAATATCAATTTTATATATTTGTAATATTTCTCTCTCTACTGAACTATTGAAGAGTATAAGAAGAAATGATCAAGGGTTTCCCCACATTGTGGTTTGTCCCTAGTTGGTGGCACATCTTGTGTTATCTTGTCTTGGCTTGTCTTTTACTGTTTATGTTTATGTTCTATCTGCATTTTACTATCATGCTGATGTGATTGCTAAACTGGATATTGATATTGGGCTAACAAGAAAATTGAAGTAAATTGCTCTTAAGCATAGAACATACCAAAAATTAACAAACACCAGAACGAGAAGGCACATGAACTTCACGTGAGGATGTAGGTGGAGGTGGCAGCAACAAAGCTTGTGGAACTCGTGCATTGCTAGTGGATGATGGGGGTGGCATGGCTGCTGGAGTTCCATCCTCCAAATTATTTTCTTCTGGGTTGTTGTCCCAAGTCATATATGATGCATTATCACGAGCCTGATCACAATAATGTGTCAAGAACCTCAAGTTGTAGTACACAAAAACTAAGCTTACTGACCAATTTTCATTGAGGTTGTTTCTTCTCACATTATCGATGAAGCTATAGGTGCTCCAACACCTCTTTGCAAAAGAAGTATTTACAACTTGTTAAAGCACCTTTTTTGCCAGTTTTTCCAAAAGCCCCTAGCCGCCATACATGTCCCACCATGTGACAACATCCAATTTGTCTTTATCTTCCATTGCATGCAAAGAACCAAACACTCTAGTGGTAGTGAAGTATTTGCCTAATTCAAGACACAATCTAGCACACTCCTCATTGTCAAATGCTGTCATATACCCATTTTGTGCATCTAGATTTGTATGGGGTTTGGTCCTAACCCCACCCCCAGGTGCAGGTTTGCCCAACCAAGATGGAGAGTAGTATTTTGGCATAAGGATATAGGCCAAGACATGTAGAGGAACATTAAGTTTATCCGACCATGCACACACAAAATTGTAAATATATCATACAAGTTAGGATCTTTTTGCTGAACAATATCTTTTATTTGCCCCAACATGTTGTCCATTTGCTCATACAACTCCCCAATCATTGGTGCATCTATATCTACAAAACGAATCATGTTATAAATGGGCTTGGTGTATTGCAAAATATCCTTCACACGTGCCCAAAATAGACCATCAAGAGCGGTCTCCTCCATCTCTTGAAAACCTTCCCTATCAAGTGCGGTTGGAGCCTTGTCCTTTAATACCTACCAGTGTTGACTTGATACCATGCTAGCCAATGACTCTCTTACCTTCAAAAGGCACTGGAAGGTGAGGTAATAGCTAGGAAATCTAGTCTTTGCAATCTTCAACAACTCCAACCTTGAGTGATTGCGAAAAAGCCCATGGGTATTGCTATGATTGGTAATAAATTTTATTATTCTCTTGCCTCTTTTTTACAAATCATCAATCCATCTGTATTGAGGTTGTTTTTACTTAATAATATCATGCATAAAAAAGTTCACTATGTGAATCAAACACCCATACCAAAATATGTTGTATTTATCAGTGTTGCGAAATCGCGATTGGGATTAAATCGGCGAGGGGAAAAAATTGGGAAAAGCCATAAAAATCGTGAAAAAATTGGCAACATTTAAAAAATATAAAAAATTCATTTTTTTCAAAATTTGAAGTATCTGAGGCATCCATGATTTTTTGACGTTTTTTATGATTTTTTGGCGATTTTTACAATTTTTATTGTGATTTTTTCATTTTGGAAAAAATCTTGGTGATTTTTTCAAAATGGAAAAATCGCGATGTTGAAAAAATTGCGATTTTTGAAACACTGGTATTTATCCTCAATGATTGCTCCTATTGCCTTACAGTTAGAAGCATTATCAATGATAACTTGGATGACATTGTATGGCCCAATACTTTCAATTGTTTGAAGTAATAGTTCTGCAATATTGATGGTGGTCTTGAACTTTTCTGAGTAATCATATGTTGAAAGGAAGACTGCACCACTAGCAGACACAACATGAACACTTATCAATGGATTTCCTTTTACATTTGTCCAACCATCAGATACAAGGGATACCCCACGGTCATTCCAAGAACTTGTCAATTTACCCAAAGCATGTGTTATTTTGGCTTTTTTCATGATCAAGTCCCACGGTTCTAGCCTTGTCATACCCAGGGGCTCTTGTATCCTTTAGGGGCATCATTGATGGCGCCAACCATTTCATGTCAATAAGGTGAGCGATGAACATTGAATGATATCCCACATGCATAGAGAAACCGGTAAATTTTTGCATCCAAATCATCCCTACACCCTTGATCAAGGAAATCTGATATGGTTCTACGCCTTAAAGGGATGTCTGTGCCTATGCCTCCATATCCACTACTATGGGTGGATGCTGATGGAGTTCTTAGTCTATGTGATTGTGAGCTAGTGGTACCATGTTCAAAGTCACCCTTTGATGTTTTAGATTTGTATTGGGCTTCCTCCTCTTCCCTTATGTATTTGGTTCTCTGTTGTTGTGACACACTTCCACGAGTTTTGATTCCTATTTGTTTATTTCCATCCCATGCCATTTTCCCACTGAGATGCTTTGTGACATAGGTGTATGAACCCGTGTAAGTGATTTTACAATGGGGGCATGTAAAGTTAGTGGTTCCACCCCCTTTCCCTCCTGAAAGCCTACTAACATATTTCCGCAAGGGGGTTTGGACTACTTTGGTTTTGCCCTCATCATCTCCCCTCTCATTATCCTCTTCCTCTTCCTCTTGGTACTCCACCTCTCCAGGGTTTTCAAATCCACTACTACCCACTTCATCCTCTTCATCACTCCTCTTTCTTCTACTCCGCAACATCATCATAACAGAAAAAGTAACCAACATCAAGAGAATCCTAAGCCATATAGCCATGATGTTTGAAGTTTTGAACTTTGGTGGAGTTATAGTTTCTTGCCTCCAATAAAATGGAGGAATGGGAATGGAAAAAAGAGAAGAAAACATCTTTCAACAATGAACATATAAAAGACACAAATGCTAGATTATAGTCTAGACCCTACCTCTTTGGCTCTCCAATGGTGCCTTCAATCCCAAGCTCCAATCTCCCTTGCAAACTCCTCAAGCTTGTAAGCGACCCTCTCAATCTTCCTCGTTAACTCAAGCGTCAATTCCAAAAGCCCTCTTGCTCTCTTGCAAATGGTGCATTGTGGGAGGGGAGGAGGCCTTTTATTTCTTTTGGTCCCTCCCCTCCCTCCAAAAACCGCCATCCAAAAAATCGGCTGCGTGATTCTTGCTGCGGGGAGCTGTCGGGAGCGATTTCTCCCCGACTTAAAAAAATCGCTCCGGGAGCGGTAAAGGAGCGATCACTCCTGAAAAACCAAGGAGCGGAATTTTTTTTAGGTTGCGCACTCCTGAGGTCATTCTAGATCCGCTCCCGAGCAGATCACGCATTGGAAGCGGATTCAGGAGGGGGGGGGGCAGCATTCCCCCACAGCCTTGGTACTAGCTCCAAGAGCTTGATTAGGTCAACCTTAGCCCAGAGAACCAAATGAATTACAATAATTGGGTTAGTTACCCATGTGCAGGCTCAATGAAGCCATCAATACATTAGCACGTGGCCTCAAGAGAAAATTTAACCACATAAGCCCAATAGAATTGTGGATAATATTGCTTCATATTTGTTTTGCTTTTGGATCGTTGATGTATTGATTGCATTATAGTTGTTTTGCTTTTTGGATAGTTGATGTATTGATTACATTATACAATTCGTTACAGCTTTAATAACGATTGGAATGATTAACTTGCATAATTCTGTATCTATGGTCTTATTCTGCGTGGTAGTGCTTCATGTTTGTTTTGCTTTTGGATAGTTGATGTTTTGATTGCATTATATAATTCCTTACATCTTTAGTAAAGATTGGAATGCTGAACTTGCATAATTCTATGTCTGTGGTCTTTCTTGCAGGGCATAAATAAATGTTTTACCTGCTTAGAATAAGATAAAAGGATAAAAAGAGGAACTATGAAACTAAGAGGGGGCCTGGAAGTCTGGAAAATGGGCATAGTTAAATATTCAAATGCACTAAAACTCCAAGAAGAACTAGTTAAGAAGAGACAGATGGGAATCATTCCAGATACAATTTTATGTTTGCAGCATCCACCCACTTACACACTTGGAAAGCGGAGGACAGATCATAATTTGCTAGTTTCTCAAACTGATCTTGAAAACATGGGTGCTGAGTTACATTATACTGAAAGGGGAGGAGATGTGACATTTCATGGACCACATCAGGCGATTTTGTATCCTATCATTTCTCTTAGAGAATCTGGACTTGGTGCTAGGAGGTATGTGGAAAATTTAGAGGACACTATGATCAAATTAGCTTCTGTGTATGGGATTCAAGCTCAGCGTGGCATGAAAGGAGAAACTGGAGTTTGGGTTTCAAATAGAAAGATAGGGGCTATTGGTGTAAGGATATCATCAGGAATAACATCTCATGGTCTGGCATTCAATATCGATCCAGATTTGAATTTTTTCTCTCATATTGTACCTTGTGGAATCCCTGACAAAGAGGTAACATCTCTTAGAAAAGAATCTCAGATGACACTTCCAGAAGAGAATGTGATTACAGATTCCCTTGTTGACTGCTTCATCGATGTCTTTGGCATTCAGGATGTTACATATAAAGAGACTAACTTTCTATCATGGGATGTTGAAGATGTTAAATAATGAACATAGCCTACATTTATATTTCATGCCATTTTAATTTCTTTGTTGCTAATTTACTTATGGGAAGTTATTGTTGAATTTGACATAAAAATATTTTTGTAGCTCTATCCGTGTATTTTACTCTCTAGTGTAAAGTCTTGTCCATCTGTCAGCTACATACTGTTCTAGACATATTTCTGTGTTCCTATGGAGAGATATTGAGATATGAGACATGAGCTAAACTTCAAATGTAATATCCATGAAAATTTAAAAAACTAGAATGTTTACACTATGCTTTTCTTTATACGTCTGTTACCAGCGTGTAAACATCCAGCAACCCTCCGCAACTAGAATCATAATGTTTAGACAATAGCTGCCCACAATAGCCCAACATTAACGAACATAAGCTCAACCTAATTATAAAATAAATAAAATAAAATATGCCATGTCTTTAAGATCTCCCCTACCAACATTTAATTTAATGAGACACATATGCATATGATCAAATACAAATATGTACCATTTATAATTGTGGAAACTCAGAAGTCGAAAGAAGACATAGCCTTACCTTTTAAATGTGACGTGTAGTCTATTTAAATTTCAAAAAAATATCCCTCCATGCTTGCAGGTTTTGTATTGATTGATTTTACACTATGTTATCTACAAGTGAAGGTGCTCACTGATGTTCACATTGTGGTTGTTGCCGGTTGAGATCTCTGAAAAGCCTCTGCGGCTCTGCCTAATGTTTTTGGCATTGTGGGTATTGTGTAGAGATGAAATGAGAGGAGGCGTATGATACAATTTTTTAAAATTAAGGTATGCTTTCATTGTCAAAACATGATTTATTTTATTAATGCAAATTGAAAATTAAAGAATCTGGTTTATTATGAATGGTTCAGATGGTTTTGCGAGCAGACTGTTATCATTTCTTCTTCAAATATCTAAACACGGTTAAGTACATGAGCATCAATGCATTATCATAATATTATGTTTCCAAACTCGATCTTTGATTTTCTTCGTGCACAGGTATCCCTTTCTACTGTCTTCTCTTTGGGTTTTTTCATTTTTCAAGTCAATTTTTTTTCAAGGTATAACATTTTAAGAAACTTGATTTTTGTAACACATAAAAATTTTGGTAAATTATTTCTATTTTTGAACCCCAAATGCAATTGATCTTTTATTTAGATGATTCATGTCAATTTGATTTTGTAGGTTTAATTTGTTGTATAGTTCAATCAATGTCTTATAACACCCATAATTATCTCTAGTTAAAATTTGTGGAGGGTTGGAATTTTGTACAATCCCAATAGTTACTAAAAACTTGTTGGGATAATCTATTAAGAAAGACAACATATAAAAAAAGTTTATAAAATGTCTAAGTCTAGTCTAAACATAGACTTTAAGATTGCATATCTCAAGTTCCAAATTTGATATGTTAGTCATTTGTGTGAAATTGTCATATGCATTTTAGAACTTCACATATCCAGGTTTAGATAAATTGGATTTATTAATATAAGTGTGGCCAGACACTTCCTAAAGAGTTGATAGGCCATCATGATCCCACTCCCATTGGCACCCCGACCCAAGCTTTAGAATCATCTACAGTTTACATTGTTGCTATCAGTGGAGTGAAGAACTAAAGTATTTTGAGGTGTTTTTGATGTGCGAAAGAAATGCTAGGACTTATTCCTAATGGGATCGTTGAGGTTTGTGTCTTTGATTGAGTTGGTGCGCTTTATGATTTTACATGGCCTGAGATTAATAAAAATTTGGTTGTTTAAGCCTGTGGTAACGACAATGTTAAAATTTGGGATATAGCACTTCCATCTGGAACAAATCCTACTTGAAGTTTGGAAGAGTATGCACGTGAGGTTGGAGGTGTTTTTAATAAATTTGTTTTTTTTCAAAATCTTTTTGTGTTTTTCTCAAAATCATTTTAAATTTAATGTTGATTTAATTAATCATAATATATTTTTAGTTGTTTTATTAATTAAATTAAATTTAATATAGAGTTTTCCCACTGTACATCTCGTTATCACGGGTTCGAATGGGTTGATCTATTGAATTTTCCCTAATCTCAAATTTCCCAATGTGAATCTGTTATCACGGGTTATAATGAGTCGATTTATTGTGTCTCTAATCTGGTTATACAATCGTCACTGTACATTTCATTTATTGTGTTTCTAATCTGGTCATACAATCGGCTGCTTCGTCTTGCTCAAAATGCACAAATCCATAACCTTTGGATTTCCCTGATCTTGGGGTTGGAATTTGGTTAACTGTGATCTTGCTGGTGAGGAGACTCACCCACGAAGGTCTTCAGGGGAAGACCAGCAGACACGGAAGCGTCTGGACAACTGTACACTGGAGGTGGCTACCATTCATTCAGGTATGGGGGCCATTGGTTTGTCTACCACTGAAGCACTTGTATAGGTCCCATAGGATATCAGCTGGGATTTTTTAGGGAGTGTCTCAGTCTTGCTTTTAAGCTACTGTATATGCAATTCGGGCATATGTTATTGGAAATGTTCATAACGGGTTTCCTTTTGTAATGTTATAGTGGTCTTGCTCTTTAATTTTTTGGGTCTCATATGGGTATATTCAATGGGTTATACTGATTTGGGGATGGGTAATATGTCTATCTCTGGACTTTTCCAGTCGGAGCTCTTTCACATTCTGCTGATTATAGCTATTGCTTTCTACATACTTTTCTGTATTACATGACCCATTTACTTCATATGTCAAAGAGGACTAATGTCTATCAGAACTGAGATTACAAATCTGCTATGTCCTCCAATTAACTATGGGGAAGGTTCATGCCTGTATCCTATCAGTTCCAATTCTCTCTGGCATCGGTGGATTAACTCATTTATCATTTCCTGCCCCTGCAAATATTTTGGAATCCGCATTTGCAATCGGTGGTGGACATGTATGGGATGTTGCTGCTGTTGTTTCTGTGACGAACTATAATTTCTCTCTGATTACTATGTCACTTGACCTGATTTACTTCATGTTTTCTCCCACAATTCTGAATCGTCTGGGAATTAGTTTGGATCTCTGGTTTTTCCGGTGTCGGTTTTTTTACATTTTTGGTATATTTCAAAATTCCTCGGGGGGTGGGTGCTTATGCACTTTGGATGGGATATCTTTCTACTACCCATTACTCGCATGCTTTCTTATTTGAATGTTCACGTACTTGTGGTCAAATCGGGGTTCTTTTAATATTTTCCTTTTTTAATTCTAGATCCGGTTTTGGAATTAGCACCGGTGGTGGTACTATCTCTACCGGCTGGACATGGGTTTTATTCTCCGTTGTCTGTCCTCCTTTGGGGTTTGTACTTTTCCTAATCCCTAGGTGTTTGGCGGACATTCTTTGAGTGCTTTTCATTAAGGATTATCTACCTTCTGCCACCTTTCTTAACTAGAGTGTCCTGCATCACATCCCAACACGTTTTTGGCATTGTTTAAACTTTACTTTATTACTCGGTTGGTATGGATGTGCTGGACTCTGATACGTCCACACAGGAGGCATTTATTTGTGCCACCGTGGAGGCCGAGACTAATCGCTGCCTTTCTTCTGATTTGGGTCGTTGGGGTGGCACACGGGATGTGCCTACTTGGCACTCCGAACATGATGGTGTTCACGTGACAAGTGGTGTGCATGCGGCCCTTGATCATCATGTCGATCACCATAGGGACTTTGGATGCCGATCCAGGCGTGGCCACATATCTATTAAAATTTCATCCCCGCCACCTTCTCTGGTTTTCAATAACATGGTGTTGGTTGATCGTATTTCCAGTCTTCAGAAGCGAGCGCTAGTCGGTAAGTGGCACTTTGCAGACTTTAGTGATGCTAAAATGCGTTCCTGGGTGGATTCTAAATGGAAATCCTTGCTTGGATATATGCTTACGGTGGTTCGTCTGCTTCGGGGGTGGTACAGTGTTCATTTCCTCAGCCAGGAGGACCTCATGAAAATAAAGTCTATCGTGTGGATTAAGGGCATAAGTTTTATTGCGCTCTATGCCTGGTATATTGGGTTTAATCCATTGAAAGATACACCTCAAAATAAGCTTATCTGGGTTAAATTGTCAGGGTTGCCTATTGAGCTCTGGACTAAGCCGATTTTCATGGATATAGGCAATGTGATTGGCAAGTTTGCTTATGTGGATCCTAGGTGTCCGGGGGTGCAAGACAAGTGGGTTACCTGGATCTTGATAGAAAAAGAATAGAGAGGTGGCTTTCCTGATCATATTGCTGTGAACTGTGGAGATACGAATTTAACCCAGGGTCTGGATTTTTGGGGGGTGCCTTTCCGGTGCTCTTACTGTCATCGCACTAGTCACCTTCTGGCCCAGTGCAATCGTCGCCGGGGTGGTAGGTGCACGACACAAGCGTGGAACTGTTTTGGTTCATCTGGGTCATCCCTGGTTGATGATCGCGTATATGGCTCCAAGGGTGGGATGACACAACATGGCAACGTCTCTCGGATTTCTCCAGGTACTTCACATGATCCTTTTACTTGACAACCCTCTGCTTTCCAATCATTACATAATGGATCCTCCCTCGTCACTATTCCCTCATCTCCACTGTCATCTAATGAGCTTGCACATTCGAGGAAAAGATCACCCTCCTCGAATATTCCCTCATCACCTCTTGGGAATTCCTTTTTGCGCAAGAATTTTCCTATCCTATACACGTGACATGACGTGCCTTCATCCTGACACATCATTTATGCACTTGCTCCATCTCCTTCCCATTACACTCAATCCTCTCAAGGTTGTTGGAAAAGTCTCACTCCTCCAAATTCGCCTCTTGCTTCACCTACAAATTCTGTGGGTAGTGATTTGGATTTTTTGCTCCATAGAAAGACCCTCGACCTTTGTACCCTTACCATCCATAAACCTTTGGATCCACATCCCTTCATATTAGCCCTACCTCCATAGGAATCATTGTTTGATGAAAGCATAACTAGGACAATTAACATTTCCGTGGGTGTTTCGGTCAAACCCTTTCACTTCACTATATGATCAGACTCTTGTTGAGGTTCCTATAACTACTGCTAATTCCTCTCGGGCCCTTGGAACAGAGAAGCCCACTCAGGGTTTCTCATGACTTTTGTAGTATCCCTTAATATTCGGGGATTGGGGGTCGACCTGAAATACCTGGCTCTCAAACAACTCTTTTCTTCATTCAGACCATATATCATTCTCTTGTACGAGACCATGCACTCGGTTCCCATTGTTATTAAATATTTCAGAAAGATGATCCCGACGTGGCATATGGTTGCCACCGATGCTGCTGTTTTATCGAGTGGTCTGGTGGCTCTATGGGACCCTCGATGGGCCGGTATCCTTCTTGATGGTTATATTAGAGGTCTCTCCGGACGCATACATATCCTCAACATGTATGCTCCATACAAGAATAAACCCGTTTTTTAGGAAAAACTGATCTCATTTGGGATCTTTAATATGGTGTCTCTAATCATTGCGGGGGACATGAACTGCACGATTGGCCTGGATGAGGTATGGGGACTCTCCAGGAAAATCGACCCAATGGCGGATGTGATCAAAGATATTATCATGGAGTCCAATTTTGTGGATATTTGTCCACCAAAAGTGGTTCCTACCTCGGACAATGGTTGGGCGGGGGCGACATACATTGCGAAGAGATTGGACCAATTTATTATGCATGAACTAGTAGTTGAGCGTCTGGGCAATGTGCAATATGTGGTGATCAACAATCACATCTCTGATCATCGGCCCATTTTGTTAAAATGGCATCGGGGGAGTACAGGAACGACATCACTTTTAAATTCAACTGGGTATGGTTGGAAGACTCGAACTTTAATGATCTCGTGCGCTCTGTTTGGGCACGAGATGTGGATTGGCGGCTATCCCACATGGAACATTTGTTGGATAAGTTAGGTTTACTCCGCGGGGAAGTAATAGCATGGGAGAAGAGGAAGAAATATGCTTTGAACAAGGAACTACAAGACATCATTGGAGCATTTGATACCATTGGATCCCAGATGGCTTCTCATGATCTCTCGGAGGCCACACGTAGTGGTATCAAAGAACTAGAACTAAAGAGAAAGCACATTCTATCTATTGTCGAATCCATGTGGCACCTCAAGAGTAGGGCCATTTGGATCTGGGAGGGGGGCCGCAACAAAAAATTCTTCCACATATTTGCTAATCACATACATAAATTAATACTATATGGAAGATTCAAGATGCCGATGGGAATTCATGTCTGACGCAATCTGATATTTGTAACGCTGTTATCTCACATTTTCAGGGAGCTTACAGTCAGGAAAATGAGATATACGTTGAGGATTTGAATTAGGGTGTGGAATTATATCCTAGTATGTTTGATGCAGATGCTAATTCTGAACTCTTCAAAGCCGTCACTGAGGATGAGCTTTTGGAAGTGTTAAAATCATTTAAGGGAGATAAAAGACCGAGGCCGGATGGGTGGGTGGTGGAGCTCTTCTCCCATTTTTTGAATTGTTCAAACAAGACCACCTTGACATGGTCGAGGAGTCGAGAACACGGGTATATACACCCGCACATAAACTCTACCTACATTACTCTCATTCCAAAAAAGTGCCATGCAGAGACTTTTTCTGATTTCCGGCCCATATCTCTCTGCGACATCATTTACAAGGTCATCTCCAAAACGATTGCTACTTGATTGAAGAGTACATTGTCTCGCTATATCACCCCAGAGAAATTCAGGTTTCTTCAAAATTGGCAAATCCATGATTCCGTTTCCATTGCCCAAGAGTGCATACACTCAATTCACACTAAAAAGCAACATGCTGCCATTATGAAGTTGGCCCTGCAAAAGGCATATGACTGCTTGGATTAGGGATATCTCAGACTAGTCCTACATAAAATTGTTATACATCCCAGGGCAGTGGAGTGGATTATGGCTTGTGTCACAAACATCAATTATGCTGTCATCATCAACGAATATCCCACGAATTTCTTCAGATCCAGAAGGGGTCTTTGCCAGGGATGCTCACTGTCGCCGCTCCTATTTATCCTGGCGATAGATGGTTTGAGCCTCCATATCAAAAAGCAGTGGCTAATGGTCATTTTTTGGCATTGCACATGGGAATTGATATTGACATTTCACATAGTTCTTTTGTGGACAATGTTCTTATTATGCGAATGCTTAATCGTTTTGCTTGGCTGTATTTATTTCACATATTTTCAAAATTTGCAAGTGCAATCTGGCTTTATATGAACCTCCAGAAATCTATTATATATCAGAACATGTGTGATATGGAGACTGTTGAGTATATAAAAGGAAATTTCGGGGTGGCTTTGGACCAAATACTAAACGGTATGAAATACCTGGGGTTCCATATCAAGCCCTGTGGATATAAGGTGGCAGATTGGATGTGGATTGTTGATCGATTTTTCAAAAGAATATCACGCTGGGAATATAGATGCCTATCATTGGGAGGTTGTATCATCTTGGTTCAAACGGTTCTGTTGCAGCTGAATGTATACTGGGCACATCTCTATCATATTCCCATATCCATTGTGAAATGCCTTGAGAGGATTATCGCTAAGTTTATATGGTATGGGAGCAGGGACAAATCTAAATTCCATTTGGCTAAGATATCACAAATCTCATTCCCAAAGCGAATGGGAGGATGGGTTATTATGAACATGAGACGCTTTGGTTGGGCGTTATTTCTCAAATCACTTTGGAGGGGAATCTTTGGTGTTGGGCGTTATTTCTCAAAATCACTTTGGAGGGGAATCTTTGGTGAAGGGTCACGGGGTAAGATCATCAGACACAAATACCAAAAGGATCAGGATTTTCGGATATGGTATCACAGAAGATCCATTGGCATCCCAACAGGTTCGACCATCTGGAATAGTTTTAGGAAGATAGATAAAAAAAAAATTTAGAACCTTTCTTGGAGCATGGGATCGGGAAACAACATTATTATTGGATCTGATCACTTACTGGGCTATGGGGAGGATCACCACATACCAGAGGTTTTTATCAGTTTTTTAAATGGCCGTGGGAATTTATTTTTTATTTTTTATTTTATTATTATTATTATTATTATTTTATTTTTAATTTAATTTTATTGTTGTTTTTTTTGGTTCTTTCTTTGTTGTTCTTTCCTGGAGCCAAGTCATTGACTCATGGAGGGGTCCATGTCCTTCTTGGAAGGGGTTTAGCGAGCTGGGCTTGGATGGTCATTTGGCGGCGATATGGGAACGAACCCGCACCCACGTGAACTTCATTGGCATCTGTCGTGAGGACAACATCGACTGGCTTGTATGGTCTGGGAAAATGAAAGGGGGGGACATTATGGTGGCAGATGCATACAATCTCTGCGGTAAGGAGTCCCAGCATAAGGAGATAAGTGATTTCTACAGATTTTGGAAAACAAAAATTCCCAACAAAATCATCCTCTTTTTCTGGTTGGTTTGCCGCAACAAAAGTCTCACTTGGAATAATCTTCAGAAGAGGAATTGACATGGGCCGAGCATCTATGTCATTTACAGAAACACAAAGGAGAATAATGCTCATTTGTTCCTCACATGCCCTTACACGGTCCAAGTATGGCAAAAAATGGCACCTACAATTGGTCTTCCATATATCTGTTTTGACAATATTCAGAATTGCATGATACGGTGGGAGTTCTCAGATTGGAGAAGTATTCCTCCCACACTATTTGGATGATCTGGAAATGGAAAAATAGGAAAAAAAAATTACAACTCAGAGGACAATTTTATTTGTGTATGAGTGCTCTATCTCCTCTCATGCCATGGGTTATTCACTGGACTATGGACCCATCCGAGAACCATGTAAGAAAACTTGCCCGGAAATGGTATACCTGGTGGGTTTTTTTGACGGGGCGGTACAAAAGAATACATGTGGATGCGGTTTCTGGATTGGGATATCCAAAGAACAAGAATTTTGTGTACATTGGCAGGCCGACACTGGTTCGAATACAAAAGCAAAAGCTATGGCTCTATGGAGCTAGTTATGGTTTTCACACTTTCTCAATTTACCTGAAATTCACATTTTTGGTGATTCAAAACCCATTGTTCAGCACGTTTTGGGTGAAGCTAAAATTAATCAACATACACTCACGGGATGGCTTTGACAATCTATGGACTGCATTCCAGAATTCCTCGATTATGCACATAGGCAGGGAATTCAATCAACAAGTTGATCGATTGTCAAAGGAAGGTCTGTTAGCACAACTGGATGGTATGCACATTATGGTCAAGATGGGAGACACTAACATCGATGCTGGAATATTTCCATTCCTTGGGTGACTATGGCTGTTTTGTGTTTTTGATATTTTGACATTAAAAATTATCATATATATGTTTGTACACATCCCTGGTTCTTTCTCTTACTTTTATGGAAATGATGTTTATATTATTACATATGTAGAATATATCTGTGCCCTCGTATAGATCAGATAAGGACTCATATATGTTACTTTTTTGTATACTGAATATCTGGCTAAGCTTTCTGGGCCATCACAACTGACTATTGGACTATACAATGTTTGTTGTTTGGATGGGTACATAGTTTAGGATTATTGTTTGTATCTGATAACATCTTGAAGTCTCCATATATGTAATTTGACCTCATTATGAATATATATAAGTCGCTTTTTTCTTGCTGTAATTTCAATTTAATATAGTTATAACACAATTCTCAAATAAAAAATAAGAATCAGTTGTTTTGTTATTATTTTATTATTAAATATGATTTCAATTTCATACCATTTTATATAAATAAAATAATGCTCGAACTTGCAAATTGCAAATTCTGAAGAATCTAAAATGCTCTGTATCATAGTTACCAAATTTGACCGTACCATTCAATTCCGTTCGTCCAATAATATGTCATTTGAAGTTCGGTCCAGGGTGAACAATGCACATTTCAATGAAATTTTGTTATAAAGGTTTTAATGAAATTAACCTATGGCTTAGGATGTATACAGAAAGTTAGAGCGTCGATTCGAAGTTCGGTTTAGGATGTATAAAAAAGTTATATCGTCTGATCGAAGTTCGGTGCAGGACTAGATCATACAGGGCTTTTATCGAAATTCATGTTAATATATATTAAGCTCGGGATGTATATGGGAATTTATCAGGTAAGGTACCCTATTGTCTTCCTCTCTCATGCTATCTATGCTGACATCACGCTTCTTATTGTTAGATTCTTGGCTGACTATTCTTTCTTTCCAGAGGTATTTATCTCTCCGACCACTCATTCGTTCTATTCTTAGGGAAATCTACCTACTTTTAGAATAAACAAGATGGGTTGCACTGCAACAAGTCCCTGCCCTGGTTATTTATTTTAAATTGCAAGGCCCTGCCCTAGTTATTTATTTTAAGTTGCTAATTGTCCTAGTTATTTTAATTGCTAAAAGAACAAAGGGGATGGGGTCTCGAAATCTATGTTTTTAGGCCAGCCTTAGCTAACTGTTGCCACTGGCACTCTGCGTTTAAACAAGCTGTCTGTTGCCACTGGCACTCTGCGTTTAAACAAGCTGATTGTTGCCACTGGTACTCTGCGTTTAAAACCAATCAAATAAAACCTAAAAATATGTGTAATGATAACAAATAATACATAGCTTACAATAATGCACACTAATCCCTATTGTTAAGGATTCATGGTAAGTAGGATCAGTTGTAGCATGATGGTCATGTCAATCATTTGTAGCATGACATTCATGTAAATCTTGGGATCAAAATCGTCAAATGGTAGACCTAAGAGAGACGATTAGCAATGTTGCAAGACGTCCACAGCTCCAAGGTAGCAGGGCATTTCGGAGTACACAAGACATTGATTCCACTGCAACGTCACTACTACTGGCTGAAGATGGAGATGGAGCATGATTTCAAACCGTTTCGTCAAAGGCTGCATACTCTGCATGGCTAACATAGGGCCCGACAGAACCGGATTCGAAAAGGTAACAAGTTTCTCCATTGAGGTGTCTTTGTTGTGTCACAGTGCATACATTTCGTGATTTGAGTCAGTTGGTCTTGCTCTCTCTTCTTGTTTCCTTGTCTCATCTTGGCAGGTTTGTTTCCTTGGCTCATCTTGCCAAGTTTCTTTACAGGGAAGTAGGATTCTGCAAAGAATTCTGAATCTTAAGATAGCACAGAAGAAGTGGGTCCATTCTCTAATGCACTGGCTGATGAAGCGAGTGAGACTATGCGGGAAGACGAGTTACAAGCAGGGGCTCTTGACCTTTTGCTTCGTGCACGCCTTGGCACTGGAGTTTCTGGACTGAAGCTTGGGGTTTTCCATGAGCTAGAGTTAGTGTCCAAGCCAGACAATGGACTGGTGCTCCGAATTGGGTTTGCTATATGGGGCTTCTCTTCTTCTTTGTCTGTTCTGACATCTCCAAAGTTCGGAGGAAAGATTGGCTTGGGCGCTTGTTCGGTTGAAAATGGAACCTTTCGTTTAATATGTCACTTGTGAAAGCAATGGTTATGAAAAGACAATCCGGCTAACTTTTCAATGCACTATAAAAATAAAAGTATGTTTAGATATAGCCATATCAAAAAGGTACGTTAGAGAGGTGAGTTACATTATTGAGGAACATCCTTGCAGAGAAGCGAGTTAATTACCTCCAAACAACAAAACAGTGGAAAACTTTAAACTGCCGAAGATGCCAAAGCTACAACATGTGGCATTATGCTTGAAATCATTCACATTACATGCAGAGTCTTTGCTCCATGGCATTTTTCCTGAACTAGTTCCAGTAAGAAATTACAATCTTGCCAATATGCCTTCCATACCACACCCTCTCAAAACAAAATATCAAAACCTCTACTAACAATTTAGCATAAAGAGAAATGATCCTGGTAAGATGGCACCACTATTGATAGTAGATATACGAACAGATAAATCATAATTGTAATGCACAAGGTAGCACAAATGACTCTAATAGATGGCACCACTATTGATGGTAGATATACGAACAGATAAATCATAATTGTAAGGCACAAGGTAGCACAAATGACTCTGATTTTTCTTCCTCCTTTTTTTTCTTTCAACTCTGCTCTTCAAGTGTTACCTTGAATGTAATTCTGACCCTTGATTGCTTGCAGCTGGATTTGAATTGACAGTTCCATTATCCAGAGGTCTTATACCCCATTTGCATTCTGATTCTAGAGGCTCAATCACTTGAATACCTCCATCAGTCAACCCAACGGCAAACTGATTAGGTTCTGATGGATGTGCAGCAATCGCAAGTGGATAGACATTGCCACTGCACATATAAATCAACACAAATCCATGGTATAATTTTGCTCTAAAATGGAAATGCCATTGAACTTTTGAAGTTTTCGATTGTGCTATGAGATAGCTAAAGCTGCTAACCTGCTCAAGCCCGGATGTATATATGTGGAAGGTGCAATACGGCAATGTGGCCTCAAGCTTTCTGAATCAAATACTCCAACAGCACCGTCGATGAAGCTAACATAGATAACATAGATTAGAAGGCCATCACATGAGTATGTTGCATTTGAAATTGATACAGACAGTGAATCATGGGGCGTCCACTGCAATGCAGAGATGTACAACAATCATGCGTCATTTTATCAGCTTTTTAGATTCCCTGGCAATCTTTCCGTTAAAACATGATACATAAACCAATCTTGCTAGACAGAGATAAAAAGTAAGAAACAAGGAAAATACTTGTCTAATTTGTACTGTATAAGATTGCTCACATTATAAGATGTTACACTGAAAACACAGGCTTACATGGCACAAGCGACCCAGTTTAGAAGCGTTATAAATAGCAAGCTGGCTCTCATGCACGGCCAACAAGTGGACTTGATCATTATGGAACAATACTCTAGTATCTCCATCAACTGGTGATGGTCTTGACGCCTGCAACTAAATATATTTTGACTTTCGCTTATCCCATCCATCTATACCCAATACACAAAGCTGCACATAGATTGATATGAGAAATTACTTATTTCAACGAGTGACTCAAATGCAAATAAGAAAACATAATGTGGATATGTATATCAAGTATAGGATGTACACCTGAGCATCAGCCCCGGAAGATACCAAAATATTAAGAGAATGAGAAAATGCCAGACCAGTGATTCTCTTCTGGTGGCCCTTCAGCTTTGTTTTCAGCTACAATCAGGCAATTGAAGGGATTGTTATATTCATGGAATCAACTTATTGGGATTGTCAACGTAGTAACCACGACAAGAGAGAATTTATAATTCTTTTTAATCACAACACCTGATCAACTCGGACATTGTATATCTGAATTGTTGAATCCTCCATTCCAATAGCAATGATATTATTATCTTGAGGATGGAAAGCAAGAAAAGATGCTGCCATGACCTGCAAAGAACTAGGTGTCAGTGCCCCGGAAATCTCTCATGAAGCTAATTAAAATAACATGAATTTCAAACACAAAACTGCTTTATATCAAAGGAGATGTTCAAAGCCTCAAGAAGGAACTAGAGTTTAAAGCCATGCTTTAACAAGACCATGGCAACCTATATGGATGAATATCTTATTCAATATGTGATAAATGTGAAATCATACATAATAAAATTATAGTTTGAACAAAGTAAGATGAAGCAAATAAACCCAAGAATCAAGATAACAGATGCTTGTTTACACACTACAAAATTGTTTCACCTTAAATGTCATCATGTTGAATAGGGACACCTTCCCACCAGAAGTGGACATAACATAAGAATCATTCTTTGACAAGGCTATGCATGAGACTACTTCTGGATTTGTGTCACTCATATCATTTGTCATAAGGATTCCACTCGCTGGCTGCCACAGTTGCGGTGCAGTATTTGCTGTGGCCTGGAAAATGAATTGCCATCGTTCAAATGCTTATTAAATGCAGAATGCTAAAACTGAAAACAAACAGTACGTTAGGACACTTGCCAGATGGATTGCGATCATTACACATCCATTTCCAAAGCTTGTGAACAGCATTGGAGAAAAGAGTTAGGACAACAACCCCTGAATTGGTATATATTAATTTGGCTACTTGTAAAACACATGGAACATTATATATATCTAGTTCAAGCCCAAAAAACTTTCTAGGATACGGAAAATATGGTCCAACAACTATGGAATGCGGCAAATTCTTGGTTTTGGGGGTATAAATGAGATCATTAGCAACTTGCCTTCCAGCGGTAGCGTATCTGGCAACCTAAGAGACCTACACTGGGTGATATCAGTGATCTCTGCTAACTTCAAGTTCTTGCTCTTATTTGCAGCCTCATCCAGAAGCCTAGGTTTCACATCTGCTGTCCGGCTACTGTCAAGATTATTTTGTATACGCAGAATTGGTTGATGGTTAATTTATTTTATTCAAGAATGCTAAAATAAACCCCAACTTGTAAAGCTGGGTGATTCCAACAAATTGGAAAGGAGAATCTGATGTAATAATTAAAAGCCCAATTTTCCTATAGATTAGTTTGGTCAGTTGCCAAATATCCAATTCTTCAAGTGGAATGACTCTCACGATAGTAGAAATTTATACAGCAGGAGGAACCCTTTCTGACCGTTCTATTGGACCAGGAAGTGGAGCAGCCGTGACATTTGTTGTTGGAGCCTACAAAAAGGACAGTAGTAGTGAGATGCAGAAGTTTGGGTATACATGTATTCAATTTGAAGTGGGGGCAGCATAGTACCTTTGCTGACACCACCTCAGGTGGTATCCTTGTCCCTTCAAACACTCTATTCTCAAGCATACGAAGCAGGCGAACTCCATCAACATTTGCTAAAATCTTGATCCCATTATCATTTGTAGTCACAGCAAGTAAGGACCCTTATTGAAACGGAGGCGAGAGCTTGCCTGCAAAATTTGACAAGAAACAAGATGGGCATATATCTAATCTAAAATAGATAACAATCAGAGTTTCGGATTTTATATTTGATCATAACCAAAATAGAAAATATCTTCTTATAGGCAAACAACCCTCGACATTAGTAGTTGTCAAAATGTTGGTATTATCCATGTCCCAAAACTTAATTTGAAATTCATCACCAGCTGCCAAAAACCTGTTTCTCGTTGTATCAAACTGCACAACTCTTAAGGACTGTTTGCGAAATCCAGAATATGTTCGCTTGATTGCTCCCTCACTTTCATTCCACTCAAGCAAGTACGAATCACCTTCTTTGCTTGTTCCACATGAGAAGAGCCAAATCCCGCATGTAATTCAATGAATTAAAGAAGCATCCTTATTGCTCTTGAAATGACATAGCTAAATATTTCATCATGAAAAGCATAAGAGTTTAATCATACCGTGTTCCATCCGCACTGTAAGTTATTGTAGTACACCAATGCCCAAGGGCATCATAATTTACTCTAGATCCCAGTAGATCATAAAGCCAAGCTTTGATCTTTCCATCAATAGTTGTAGAGAAAATGAAGTGCCATTAACCACAGACAAATACAAGATAAAGTGCACAATACAATTACATGTATAGAATAGCCCCCAACAAAATACAAGCATGAACTAGTGCCCAATTAAAGAAACCCTTCAAAATTAGAGAGAGGCTTCTCAAAAGAATTATCGATAGGTTTTTTTATTATGGTACTCGGATCATAACTGACCTGGATATTCTCCTTATGATGAGGGCAGACTGAATATACAGGAGTTTCATGTCATTCGAATGTGTACTGCTTGGTGCCAGTTACAGCATCCCATACCTAGTCACGTCACTGAACACTCCTAAGACCAATCTATCACATCTGAAAATATCTATATGGTGACCTTTCAATAATAAATTGTTATTGTCATCACTAGTTGCCTGGTATAGCATAAAGGATTGGAACTTATATCTTAATAGCTTTATCATCTCCACAAGTGATAACACACAATTGCTTATTATTAGGGTGAGCAAAAGCAATATCGTTCACACCACTGACATGGGCATCAATCTGTGTGGATCCAAAGAAAAAGGGAAGAATTCATATATTGGACACCATAGATAAAGACCACAACAAAAGGAAAGTGGGTTGTGAAGCCAGGGTGTTCAATGTGAACCTCTAGATGTTGCCTCAACTTGCTACCACCAGTATATGAATAGAAGTGGACAATATGCTTGGAAAATGCAGTGCCTACAAGCAATACAAGGCCATGACAAAAAAGACTAGCCAAATTGAAAATGAGTCCACGAAATTGGAAAGCCATTCTAGCTCTGCCAGATCATCGCATTGTTACATAAAGAACAAAAACCCATCTGAGCAAACATATCATCATCCATGAAAATATATTCCCTATTGAAAATTGATGCTCAGTAACCATAAATATAGAAAACTACGCCCAACCTATGAACATGGTTCACAATGTGTAACAGACCATCCATTGGAGGCAATAGACTTTAATTAAAGAAATCTATCTTAATCCACGAAAAGTTGAAATACACCTTAAACAAAAGAAACCCATTCCAAATTCCTCAAAAAGAGAACTGAATTGACAAGATGGAATAAACCTTAAAGAGAAAAAATCCATTCCAAATTTTTCAAGAAGAGGATTCTACTGAAAAGTTGAAATGCACATTAAACAAAAGAAAGTTAAAACCCATTCCAGATTCCTCAAGAAAAGGGTTGGATTGAAATACACTTTAAACAGAATAAACCCAGTCCAAATTCTTCAAGAAGAATTTTGAGAGGAAAAACAAATGGCAAGGCTAACATCATGCATTACTTGGAGTCAAACTGAATACTATATGCAGAAATGAAGTTAGTAATTGACAGTCTCCCCCAAGGTTATGGTAGAGGAATCAGCTGCTACTGCAGTGGTAGTAGTGCAGCTTGCCCAATTATTGTCACCGTCTCCAGTGGGTCCAACGATCTCTTCATTGGAGAAGTCCAAGAGGTCATCAATGTGGAAAAAATCTTGTTACTGCACACCATTCTTGAGCTCTGTGAATTTCCCACTGGACTTCTTTTTAGACATATATATACTTGATAATAAATAAGGAATTTGATTTTTAGAAGGGAGAGTCGAACCCAGTGCATGCAATTGTCTCTATCCACATGCACATTAGTTCTGGATGGTGAGCCAGAAAACCAGAATTTGTTGGAAACTCCCTCAAAAATAAAAAGAAATCCTTTGTTCTCAGTGATACCTCCATGAGCTCTCGTCTCAATGAGGGCAAGCAACAAATGGGGATTGAAACAGAAACAGTGGAGGAGGTAGTTTACCCTAAAGAGTTCAAAATAATTCATCGTCGATCAAACTTTGAAAATTCCTCATGGTCAAATGAAATAGAAAAACCATAAAGGTAATCAACAACTTCCATTCCTTATCCACTTGTACTCACAATACAAAGTCAAGTCCGTGGAGTCTTTAGATATCTGCATACAACCCAAAACAAAAATCAGAAACACTGAAGAAACCCAACTGATATATATACATACCAATATTAATAATCATAGTTTCAATAGAATTACGGGCATTTTCCCAAAAGAGAGAATTTAACCTAGCTGAAATGTGTTGCCCATCCTCTACAAAGAAACGAAATTAGAAAATGTAACCTTCGCCTTGGAATAACAAACAAGAACCTACTGAAGACGCTCAATGCTGAAATTCTACAGTTGGGGAAGAAGATTCAACAAAGATCAGCTATGTAATCAGGGATAAATAACAACAAATTTTAGCTATGTAATTAGGCATAAATAACAAAAATGAAAGAACTAACCTTCTTCAAATCAAAGAGGGTAAAGAAACATTGTTATGGAAGTAGGAAGAAAATTGATTATCGAAAAGGGTAAAGACACATTGTTATGGAAGTAGGAAGAAAACTGATTATCCAACATCAATCTCAGTGTAAAGTCCAGCCACACAGAGAAGCATAATCTAGTTGTGATCAACACACAGATATGAAAGAATGAGGAAGGGATCAAGAAAATCAAGACACAAGCCACATCCATAAAAAAATACAAGAAGAAACATCCCTTGGCACTGCTTACAGCGGCACGTGTCATCCATGCACACCTGCTCTCACATCTGTTGGAACTTCCTAGAGTTACATGTTGTCATCATGCTCATCGAATGTCACATTTCTCATTTTAACTATTGAAATAAAAATTATATATTTTAATTAAACTAGTGTTAATAATAAATAAAATTACATATGGACACGCTAAAGTTTGCATGCAGCCCACTTGCTTCTCTAACACCATTTTAAATCTCAATTTCCAACGCTGGAGGCTTATTTGCTTCATGATTATCTGCCCGTCTAGAAGAGAAGCTACTGTTATGAAGTCGCTGAGCTCTGCCATCCACAGTTATGTACAATCTTGGAACAATGCCGAAACGAGAACTGCTTGGCACCTTACTAGTTTTGTTCAATGCCGAAATGAGAATTGCCTCGCACCTTACCAGTTTTGTTTAGATTAATATATGTTGCTGGAACATATTAACATATGCTGCTGGAAGATTCAAGTGCTTGTGTACATATCTTGCATCAGCGGTAGCATGACGGTAATGTCAATCATTTGTAGCATGACATTCATGTCAATTTTGAGACCAAAATTGTCAAATGGTAGACTTAAGAGAGACAATTAGCAACGCTGCAAGACGCCCACAACTCCAAGGTAGCAGGGAATTTCGGTGTACACAAGACATTGATTCATATACAACGTCACTACTACTATTTTGTCAAAGGCTGCATACTCTACATGGCTAACATATAAATCAAGGGCCGACAAAACCGGATTCGAAAAGGTAACAAGTTTCTCCATTAAGGTGTCTTTGTTGTGTCACAGTGCATACATTTCTTGATTTGAGTCTGCTGGTCTTGCTCTCTCTTATTGAGGTGTCTTTGTTGTGTCACAGTGCATACATTCCCTGATTTGAGTCTGCTGGTCTTGCTCTCTTATTGAGGTGTCTTTGTTGTGTCACAGTGCATACATTTCCAGATTTGAGTCTGCTGGTCTTGCTCTCTCTTCTTGTTTCTTTGGCTCATCTTGGTAGATTTCTTTGCAGGGAAGTATTATTCTGCAAAGAATTCTGAATCTGAAGATAGCACAGAAGAAGTGGGTCCATTCTCTAATGCACTAGCTGATGAAGCAGGTGAGACTATGTAGGAAGACTAGTTACAAGAAGGGGCTCTTGGTAGTACTGCGCCTGAACTTATCAACGTCCTTTTGCACTGAAATTGCTTCAACCCCTCCTCCCTTCCGACTACTCTCAACATTTCTAGGGTTTCTAAAAAACGTTGCGAAGGATGAAACCCCGCTCAAGAAAAAATCCTTTTGTGCACATCACACGGCCGAATGTACTGACCACGATTATCGCTGCAACAGCGGTAACACGGCCGACTGTAATGACCATGGTTATGGCTACTACAGCAGTAACAACCAATCTTCTAACCCACATTGCCCTCGAACTCAAAACCCCGAAGATTGCTATATAGAAAACCGAGACCACGACATGACCAGCCTATGGCTCCTCTCATCCAACACAGAGGTTGAAATATTATGAGACTCACCATTAATATCATTCCTTGCATCATTTCTCCTCACTTCCCAGTCTTCTTTGTTATTATTTTTCACTATAGATCCCGGGATCGAAACCCCAGCATTCACACCACCATTTTTCTTCCCGTTCCCTCTCTGGCTCTCACCACAACTGGAACCCATATGTTCTTGGAATATGCGAACCTCACCAGGGTTGGAGGCAAACTAGTCTTTTTCGCAAAATATTCTCTTCTGGCAGAGAGCTACGCATAGACACTCTCGAACTTGCCAAGACCACTGGTGGAATAAGGATTCTCCTACTCCCATGTCTCTTCTGGTATTTTGACCTTGGAAGAATCGAGTTCCAGATTTGAATATTGAAGGAGCCTGACCAGGTGTTGCAGGTTTGCCAGGGGTAAAACAAGGTGTTGGCAGGTTTTCCAGGTGTAAAACAAGGAAGACCAGGTGGTGTTGCTAGGTGAAAAACAAGAAGACTAGGTGGCAAAGTGTTGCCAGGTGAGGTGTCACCTCAAACAAGAAAACCAGATGCCCTAAAATTCACAGGGCGGTGGAAAGTAATTTGAACCCATTTGCTATTTAACCTAAGTGATAGTGCTTCCCAACGTGTCTTCAACTAATGCCAGGATTAGTTTATTGTTTTTGAAAATGGGATGAAAATGCGAAGGGAAACAAATCAAAATAGCATATGCTTTTGGCCTCTGCCCTTGGGAAGCGGCCAAGAAGAGGTCAAATAACACTGGGAAGAGGCCAAATAAGACTATGAAATGAAAAACTATATATATTTAACTGCAACACCAAAGATAAAAAATAGAATATGTTAGGGGTTGTGATATATGATTTGATAATGAGATCTTAGACAATTATTAAGGTATTACAGACTCATGTGCATGGATATGCCTATGCTACCTTGTGCAATGGATCGATAAGATTGCAAAATACATAGACAATGAAGCAGTTAAAGAAACATAATAGACAACACACATAAACACAACAAGTTTAATATGGAGTTCACCCAAAACTCCTGGGCTATCTCTCCTGGTCCAGCCTTTAGTGGTGCCCTCTCTATTATGTCTTCAGAAGAAATTTTTTACAATAGTATGAGCTCAATTTGAGTCTCAACACACAACAGATACAACAACAAGAGTTTTGCTTGAACCCCTCAAGCCTCTCTGAGTACACAGACTCTCTCTATCACTCTCTGTCTCAACACTGCTTGCTCTGTTGTTGTCAATCTATGGCTTTAAAGCCAATCGGCGCTGTCTGTTCGTTTCACCTTAGCAGGTTCTCTGGCTTCCCGACCTCTGTCCACTCAGATCCCCCTCTGAGTGTTAGCAATCATTGCTAAACGCTTTCAGGAATGGTGGCCACCTGTACTGTAACGTAATGGGTCATCGGGCCTTTGAAATCCTTCGAAATCGTTGTTCTCTGTTTACACAGAGATACATTCAAAACTGTGAAACTCCGCCAAATCGCTGTTTATCTGGCTTGAAACATTATGAATCCGTCTATAACTCCTATCGGATCCCCCTGTATATCAACATCGCATCTCCACCATTGATCCGGGAGATCCAGATCCAACGACTGTGGTTTATTTTAGGCGGCTTTTTCGTATGGGGGTTAACCGCCCGATAAGGGTGGTTTTCTCTCTCCTTATCCTGGATATGTGGCAGTTAGCATATGGGCTCGGGCGGAGCTTAGCCCAAACCACTTACCGCCTTTGGCCTGCCAGAAATCCTGCTTGTATCGTGATTTCCCTTTTATATTTAAAATACATTAAAATATGAAATCCTGCTCATATCGTGCTTGAAACAATATACAACAATATTAATAAACCCTTTCGGGTTCGGTCTCATCGTCCAAATCGCGTTTCCCTTGGTTTTCGTTTATTTAACGAAAACACAACTTTACATAGAAAAAGCCCTTTCTTACGGATCTCAAAATATATCCAATATCGCCTGTAGCCTTATCGGGTCTGGCTTATCGCATCGCATATATGTATATGGCCCCACTCTCTGTGTAGCTCCGATGCGATTTGTCGCAATCGCATATTGCATGAGCCCCGGGTCCTTGGTAAGCGCTCCCATGTGTTTCTCCTACACGATATCGCGAGTCAATCCGGGCCGTCGATCTGCACGCTTGATTGACAGTCCCTCTTGACCGTGCTAATCTCTGTCGCATTGTTTTAAGTGGTAGTATCCGATAGCCTCTCGATGGCTTCCACCGATTGCGATTTGCCGATCGGATTTGGACCGTTGATCGGCCAGATCCAACGGCTCTTGTGCATTGTTCCTTTTGACCGCCGATAAGCCTGTTTTCACTGTTTTCTTCATGTTTTTGGCGACCGATAGTTTTTTCGACTTTTTGAAAAGTTCTTATTATGCGATAGTTTCGAGTGTTTGTAGACTTAGAGGTTTTTCTAGGATCCATTTGGATCACGCCTTCCCACTGAAAAGGATTTTGGACCACCAAAAGTTGGTTTTTAAGCATCAATCAAGTGATGATACAACTTTCTCACTTGTCCAATTTCTATCCATCTTACACTGCTTGGTTTTGAACCTTTGAGCCCAATTCTGAGGTACTCAACATCCCCTCTGCGCGTAGTTCTCACCTTCCTGTCTAGAACTGTATCTTCCTACAACTCATTGAGATATTTAGGCAACAGATCATCAATAGAAGGCCACTGACTTTGCTCTTTGGGATCTTCAATCAATGAAGGTTCAAATAGCCTCAAGTTCTCTGCATTAACTACTTAATAGATGTGCATGTAAGCTGGAAAATCAAGGTGAAAAGCATTCTCACCAATTTTCTCAAGTATCTTGAAATGCCCATACCTTATTGGCTTCAACTTCTTTCCTTCACCTTGCATTCTGTCTTTGTTGATGTACAACTAGACTTGATCACCAACTTGGAAGCTATGTTCAATTCGATGCTTATCATGCCTTGCCTTGTACTTGGCTTGAATCTTTTCCAGCTGTTCCTGCACTGCCTGGTGAATTTCTTGGATCTGTTCAATGAACTTAGTTGCTTTGTCCACATCACTGTGTCCATCAACTGTTATGTCTTTACTAAAGAAAAAATCCAAGGGAGACCTTGGTGTAAAACCAAAACAAATCTCAAAAGGAGATCTTTGTGTTGAAGAATGTTTAGCATGGTTGTAAGCATGTTGCACATAACACAATGTTCATCCCAAAGCTTGGGATGCTTGCTGCAATAACCCCTGAGCAACTGGATAGTTGTCCTGTTGACCACCTCTGTTTGGCCATTTGTTTGTGGAGGAAACGCTGTGCTCTTCGTCAGTCTGGTGTCCATAAATTCCTACAGACTTGACCAAAACTTCCCAACAAATCGAGAATCTTGATCAGATACTATGGAAGTGGGTAACCCAAAATGCATCCAGACATGCTGAAAGAACAACTTTGCTGTTTGTTCAGCGGTAATCTGCTTGTTACAAGGTATTAAAATACACATTTTGCTGAACTTGTCCACAATAACATATAAATAATCATGACATTTTCTAGACTTTGGCAATCCCCCAACAAAGTCCATGGAAACATTTTTCTAAGGATGAGAAGGAACTGGAAGTGGAGTGTACAAGCCTAGTTTTCTATTGCTGGGCTTGCTTTTAGCACACATGGTACACCCTTTAATATATCTAGAAACTGTTTCATGCATTCTTGGCCAATAGCAGAATCTTTGCAGCTGTGCAACTGTTTTACTTACACCAAAATGACCTAATATTAGAGAAGTGTGTGCTTCTCAGATTATATTAACTCTTTCAGTTTGAGGAATGCATAGCTTTCCCAAATGATACAAGAGTTGGTCCTTAACATGATAATCCAATTCCTCTACTTGTTTGCCCTGAATTAAAGTTGCATATACATCTTTAAAATCTACGTCTTGAGCATATTGTTCAATGTAGTTTTCATGCAATACTGAATTATGCTCAAGTATAGTAGATGCATTTATGATTGGTCTTGATAACATATCTGCAATTTTATTGTGTATGCCTTTCTTATATCTGATGACTAGATGAAACTGTTGTAGAAAACCCATCCATCTATAGTGTCTTGATCGCTGCAACTTAGTTTGTGAGTGTAAATATTGAAGTGGTTGTTGATCAGTATGTATAATTGTTTCTTTGCCCAATAGGTAATGTTTCCACTTTTTCACATGCATACAATTCTTTATCATATGTGGGATAATTAACTATTGCAGAATTAAATGTCTCAAAATGATAACATATGGGTTTACCATGTTGCATCAACACTGCTCCCATGACATAGTCACTGGCATCTGTTTCAATCTCAAATGGTCTTTGAAGATCTGGCAATGCTAGTACTGGCATTGTACTAATATTTTCTTTCAAGGTGTCAAAAGCTTTCAACTGTTTGCCTCTCCACTGAAACACTTTGTTCAATCCCGTCAAAGCATGTAAGGGAGCTGCAATCAAGGAAAAGTTCGCAATAAACTTTCTCCAATATTGTGCTGTTCCTAGGACGCTCCTGAGTTCTGTAGCAGATTTGGGTTTATACTAGTTCACAATAACTTCAACCTTAGAGGGATCTATCTTCAATTCACCACCCCCTACTATATGACCCAAATAATTTAAAGATGTTTTGCCAAATTCACATTTTGATAACTTAACATAGAGATTTTTTTTTTCAAAACATCTAGAGTCTGCTTTACATGCTTCAAATGTTCTTCCCATGTTTTACTGAAAACAAGAATGTCATCTAAATATACAATTACAGAATCATCAATAAAAGGTCAGAGTACATCATTCATAACTCTCATGAAAGTGGCAAGAGCATTAGTTAAGCTGAAAGGCATAACTAGCCATTCATACAACCCTTATTTTGTTTTGAAAGCAGTCTTCCATGCATCTTGTTCTGCAACTCTGACCTGATGGTAGCCACTACGCAAGTCCAACTTGGAACAGTAAACAACTTCTTTCAACTAATCTAATAGATCATCTATGCGAAGAAAAGGATAACGATTCTTGATCGTGATTTTATTCAGTGCTTTGTAATCAATGCACATCCTCTATGAACCATATTTCTTTCTCACTAACATGAGTGGAGATCTGCATGGTGATGTGCTTGGCCTTATGAACCCTTTCTTGAGCAGCTCCTGTACTTGCTTCTTGATCTTTGCATTCTCTAAAGCGGATAACCTGTACATTCCGATGTTAGACAATGAGCATATTGCTGCAAATGAATATCATGTACAATTTCCCTTTTGGGTGGCAGACCTTTAGGTTCTTGAAATAAGATATCATATTCTGAAACAACTTTTTCTAAATCAGCTTTCTGTTTAGCATCATAACCTTCAAATGCATTCGTTTTATTAGGGGTCTTTTTCTTTACAACCATTAGTAAAAATTGCTTGCATGAATTTACAATTCTTTTCATCTGCCCTGAGTCTATGAGAGAGTAGTTATTTTTGAGCTGATGAGCTCTTACAATATATTCTATTCCATCTTTTGTAAGTTGATACTTATTTTCGACTCTATAGAAAATGGATTTTCTATCATACAAGTAAGGACTTCCTAAAACAATACCACATATATCCAAGGGAACTATATCTAACTCAACCTCATCTACAAATGCTGACCCAAAAGCAAACCTAAGTTTACATTGTCTAGTCACTTGTAGCTTTGCTTTATCGCATACCCAACCTAATGGATATGGCTTCTTGTGAGGTGTGGTTAGTAGTTCCAACTTCTTTACAATTGATTCAGAAATCAAGTTTACTTGTGAACCACTATCAAATAAAGTATCAATCTTTTGATGCTTGGAAATAACTCTAATATGAAAAAGCTCATGTCTTTTCCTCTCATTTTCTTCATTATCAATAGATTGGGAAGAATTACTAGTAGATGCTTCAGAATTTTTACCTTTTATACCTGTAGCTGTGGCTGTTGTTTCATCACCTGAGTCTGACCCCAAATCTTTCTAAATAGTAGCAACAACCTTCTTCTTCTTGCCATCGAACTTCTTGGGTTTCAGCTTCTGATGCAAAGACCAACAATGTTCATCATCATGTCCATCCTTCTTGCAGTGAATGCATGAAGGTTTTTCTTTCTGTACAACGTTTGCCTTCCTCTCTTTCCATTTCTGCTTCCTCTTTTCCTTGTTCTTGCTTGCAGTGGGTTTTGATGATTCCCCAATCTCTGGGTTCACATTCTTGCCTCTAGCCTCCAGATGTGTAGCCTGAACTGATACCTCATCTACGCTAGTAGGGCTAAACATGAGAATGGTGTGCCTCAAATAGCTATGTAGATCACCTATATACTTCAACAAAGTTTCAGGTGAGTTTAGAGAAATGCCTAGAATCAAAACTCTTCTTCTAAATTCCTGGGTATAGCTTTGTACACTTTTCCCCTTTAAATGGTGAAGAGTTTGCCAACTCATCATGGCTTGCTGCATATAAGCTAGTGGATAGAATTGTTTTTTAATGGCATAAACAAATTCACTCCAGGTAGAAAGAATTTTACGATGCTTCTTCAAATCAGCTTGTGTCTTGCCTTCCCACCACACTAGGGCAGTTCGTCCAAGGCGAAGGTTGGCCAACTAAATCTTTCTCCTTTTTGAATCGATGTTCTGCACCCTGCAATATACATCCATATGTCTAATCCAATTATCTAGCTTTTCTGCATTTAATTCTCCGTCATATATTGACAAATCAAATTTTACATCTAATTTAATCAAAGGGCTAGAAAGAGGTGCTGATAGAGGAGGCTCTTTTCCTTTCCCTTTGCCTTTAAAATGGCCATCTAGAAGAGGTTCTTCTGTTCCTTTGTCTTGTTTGGAGGTTGAAGTATCTTCACCTCTACCTTTCTTAAATTCTCGATACATCTCTTCTACCATGGCTTTCATGGTCATGAAACTATCCATGAACTGAGTGTCTGATTCCAAGGGAACGTCTTCTGCCATTTTCCTCATAGGATAGACTTTTCCTATTTCTGGGTTAGTCTCAACCAATTCTCTTTCTCCTAATTTGAGCTTTGACCTAGTTAGCATTCAACAATCCAGCATAAGCTTGTCGAACCTTAGAAAACCTAAAGCTTTGATACCACTTGATCTGATAATGAGATCTTAGACAATTATTAAGGTATTACAGACTCATGTGCATGGATATGCCTATGTTACTTTGCGCAATGGATCGATAAGATTGCGAAATACATAGACAATGAAGCAGTTAAAGAAACATAATAGACAACACACATAAACACAACAAGTTTAATATGGAGTTCACCCAAAACTCCCAGGGTACATCTCCTGGTCCAGCCTTCAGTGGTGGCCTCTCTATTATGTCTTCAGAAGCAGAGTTTTACAACAGTATGAGCTCAATTTGAGTCTCTAACACACAACAGATACAATAACAAGAGTTTTGCTTGAACCCCTCAAGCCTCTCTGAGTACACAGACTCTCTCTATCACTCCCTGTCTTTGTCTTTGCTCTATCTCAACACTACTTGCTCTTTTGCTGTCAATTTGTGGCTTTAAAACCAATTGGCGCTGTCTGTTCGTTTCACCTTCTCGGGATCTCTGGCTTCCCGACCTTTTTTTGCTTAGAACCCCCTCTGAGCGTTAGCAATCATTGCTAAACGTTTTCAGGGATGGTGGCCACCTGTACTGTAACGTAATGGGTAATTGGGCCTTTGAAATCCTTCGAAATTTCCGTTCTCTGTTTACACAAAGAAATACATTCAAAATTGTGAAACTCCGCCAAATTGCTGTTTATTGGACTTGAAACATTATGAATCTGCCTTATAACTCCTATTGGATCCGCCTGTATATCAACATTGCATCTCCACCATTGATCTGGGAGATCCAGATCCAACGACTTTGGTTTATATCAGGCAGCTCTTTCGTACGGGGGTTAATTGCCCGATAAGGGTGGTTTTCTCTCTCCTTATCCTGGACACGTGGCAGCCAGCGTATGGGATCGGGTGGAGCTTGGCCCAAACCACTTACCACCTTTGGCTCTCCCGAAATCCCACTTGTATTGTGAATTCCCTTTTATATTTAAAATACATTAAAATATGAAATCTCGCTCATATCGGGCTTGAAACAATATATAGTAGTATTAATAAACCCTTTCAGGTCCGGTCTCATTGCCCAAATCACGTTTCCCTTGGTTTTTGTTTATTTAACGAAAACACAACTTTACATAGAAAAAGCCCTTTCTTACGAATCTCAAAATATATCCAATATCCCCTGTAGCCTTGTCGGGTCCGGCTTATTGCATCACATATATTTATATGGCTCCGCTCCTCTGTGTAGCTCCGATGCAACTGTGTGATGTGACTTGTCGCAATCACATATCGCATGAGCCCCGGGTCCTTGGTAAGCGCTCCCATGTGTTTCTCCGACGCGATATCGCGAGTCAACTCGGGCCGTCAATCTGCACGCTTGATCGACGGTCCCTATTGACCGTGCTAATCGTTGTCGTATTGTTTTAAGTGGCAGTCTCTGATAGCCTCCGCCGATCGGATCTGGACCGTTGATCGGCCAGATCCAACGACTCCTGTGCATTGTTCCTTTTGACTGCCGATAAGCTTGTTTTCACTGTTTTCTTTATGTTTTTGGCAGTCGATAGTGTTTTCCGACTTTATGAAAAGTTCTTCTCATGCGATAGTTTCGAGTGTTTGAAGACTTAGAGATTTTTCAAGGATCTATTTGGATCAATATATATCAAAGTTAAAAAAATAGGTTAATAGAGAATCTATGTTTGTAAAGAAGAGTATTGATGTATTTGTCATTTTTAATGTATAAATTAATAATAATTTAATTAAAAATGGAAAAAATATGATTTTTTTAAAATGGATTTTTTTTGTTAGAATTTGTGAAAGTATAAAATTGTAAAATTATCTTATTATTTATAAAGAATAAAAAATGTAATAACATAAAATGTATGATAATATGGAATTGTATTTATTTTGTAATATGAATTTGATTGAAATTTTAGTTTATTTAACATTCAAATTATATAATTTTATTTAAAATAGTTAGTTATATAAATGAATAGAAAAACATTTCATATTTTGTTTCTACATGTAAAACTATAAGATTTTTTGTGATATAATTTTATTTGCAATAAATATTTTTAATAAAATTTTTGAGGTTGTCAAAAATTATTTTCTATTTCAATTTTTAAAAATTGGAAAAATAATATATTGAATAGTTATAAAAATTATATTCCAATTTTTTAGGTATTAAATTTTAAGCAATCTAATTTTATGTATAGTAAGAATCCGAATAAATCATACATTATTTTATTTATATAATCTCTTAGCTGAAAGCAACTAATATAGTTTAGTAGTTTTATATATATTATTTTATATTAATTTCTTCATTAATATCTATATACTAAATTAGAATTATATAAAATTTAAAGATATAAAAATCAATAGAATTAAGGTCTAATCAGTTTATGAATACATTAAGAATGTTATGTCAGTTTAGAGTCGTTAACTATTAAGAAATCTTTTTTCACAGAGGAGGATATTTATGTAAGTCCTAATTTCAGGAAGAACGTTACTATAAGGAAGAAGTGGGCAACAAAATTCAAAAAAGTCTCTAGTTGTTCTATGGTTTCCTATGACCTTTAGTCCTCTTTTCAAGATGTAATGGTGGAGTCACAGCTCCCTTGATCAGATAGCCACCATTCTATGAATGGATTAACAGAATCCGCTACAGATGTTTCCCGGGACCTTAGAGTGCCTGTTCCCATATCATGTCATTCAATGTAAAGGGGGTTGGGATGGGCCCCTAAAAGAAGATCCACTCGCCATATCATTAAGTCGAAACATTCTGCAATGGTCCTATTTCAAGAGACTATGGTTCATAAAGAGAAGGCGTGGGAGTTTTTATTAAAGATTTGTCTTGAATGGAATGTCTATGTTACCAAAGCAACAGGGCATTCGGGAGGATTGTGGGGATCCCACATTTGCTTACATATCATCAATGTATATGCCCCTTTCTTGGATAGGCATTCCTTCTTGGATCATATTGCAGGCAGTGGACTGCTGGAATTAAGCTCCTTAATTTTGGTAGGAGATCTTAACATGACGATGGGCGCTGACGAGGTCTGGGGTTATAAAGCTAAATTGGATAAGATGGGAGGTTATTTTAAGGAATATTTTGCACAACTTCTAATAGAGGACATCATCCCTCGCCCGATGAGACCAACTTGGTAGAATGGGTGAGTAGCGACAAATTGACTATGAAAGAGGCTAAACAGATTCTTTGTGCATTCGGGCCTGTTAGGTTGTCTGAATATTTTGGAATCTTGGATATATTCTTCCTTAATTTCAGACCATGTTCCTCTCTTTCTTGAATGGACAGGGTTAGGGGTCGTACATCTTATCCTTTTAAGTTTAACCATTCATGGTTAAAAGAACATTATTTCGAGGCTTTGGTTCGGGATACTAGGCAAAAGACGAATATTAATCTCTAGGAGTCAAGTAGGATGGTTTTTAGTCACAAAGTGAGAGTGAGAGTGAGAGTATTAAAGAAAGAAGTCAAGTAATGGGAATGGAGGAAAAATGAAGACCTTGTCGGGAATTAATGATGTTGGATAAAGAGATCGATGTTTTAAGTGACCTACAAAAGTTTAACCATTCAGGGATATCAGGCAAAAAACGAATATTAATTTGCAAGAGTCAAGTATGATGGTTTTTAGTCACACTGAGAGTGAGAATATTAAAGAAAGAAGTCAAGGAATGGGAAAGGAGGAAAAATAAAGATCTTGTGGGGAATTAATGATGTTGGATAAAGAGATCAATGTTTTAAGTGACCTACAAAAAAAAGGTTTTTGTATCTCGAAGAGAGAAAGAGACACATTTTGAAACCAGAAGAGGAGGAATGGTGTTTAAAAAGCGAGGCTATTTTGGTGAAAGATGGGGATAGAAATACATTTTCTCATAAGCAGGGAACAAAAAAGAAAAAGGAAAATACCATTTGGAACATTAGAGAGAGTGAGGGACATATACTCACCTCTGAACATGATATCCAACTAGAGGTAGTGAATCATTTCAACAAATAATATAGAGAGATTGAAGGGGATAATTTTGAAATACAGATGCATTGCATTAACCTGTTTCCAAGCGTGGTTGATCTTATAGAAAGTGAATAGTTGGAAAGGACGATTTCCAAGGAAGAAGTGCATGAGGTTTTGAATGCTTTGGCTAGGGAAAAGAGCCTTGGTCCACATGGATGGCTGGTAGAACTTTTTATTCACTTTTTGGATATTGTAGACAATGAAATTTTTGCAGTGGCAAAGGAATTGAGGCCACAATGTTCGATTCCGGGATCATTAAACACTACCTTCATAGCTCTAATCCGATTCCGGGATCATTAAACACTACCTTCATAGCTCTAATCCCCAAAGTGTTAAAGTCATCATTGTTCGATTCCAGAATTATTAAACGCTACCTTCATTGCTCTAATCCCCAAAGTATCGAAGACATATTCTTTCATAGATTTTAGTACTATATCCTTATGCAATAATGGTATATAAAATGATCACTAAAATCATTGCAAATCGGATAAAAGCCTCCCTCTCCAAGTTTATTATTTCGGAGCAGTATGGATTTTTAGAAAAGAGACAAATACAAGATGTTGTGGAATTAACAAAATATTGTATTCATTCGATAAAAACACATTAGCAAGAGGTATGTTTAATGAGGATTGATTTGATCAAAGCATATGACAACATGGATTGGGAGTTTTTAAGGATGACCCTTCACAAGATCGGTCTTGGAGTCTTGGTGGTTGATTGGATCATGGAATGCATTATTTTCGTGAACTATGTTATTATCATTAATGGGACCTCGACATATTTCTTTAAGCGTTCCAAAGGTTTTAGATAGGGTTGTGCATTGTCCCCTCTCTTGTTTCTTCTGGTTATCATATGGTCTTAGTAGATGGATTTGTGAAGCACGAGCTAATGGCATTATCTCCGGATGTAAGATTACTAAGAATATTACCATTACTCATACAATGTTCGTTGATGATGTTCTTTTTATTGGGAATGTCTCTGTCATGGAGTGGTAAGATTATCATCAGATCCTAACCAATTTTGATGAAGCCTCAGGTCCCCTTATGAACAAAGGGAAATCTTTAATATCGACTAAGAAAGGGGAGGTGATGATTAAGTAGTAGAATCCTTTGAGGTGACTTCAACCTCACTAAATGAAGGCTTTAGATACCTGGGTTTCGTTTTTAAACCAATCAAGCATGAGATTAAGGACTAGGAGTGGTTAATCAGAAAATTTGAGCTCAAGGTGTCACTTTGTTCTCACAAATGGCTTACAATAGGAGGGAAGTTGAATATGATCAAGTTGGTCCTACAAGGTATGTCCATATACTAGATACATATTGTTTATCTTCCTAAAGAAATAATAAAGAGAATAGGCTCTATCATATAAAGGTCCTTATGGACAGGGCCAGGTCTAATGAAGAAGATCCACTTCATCGCTTTAGAAGTGTTGTCAAGATGCGAGAAAGATGGAGGGTGGGGAATTAAGGACATAGAAAGTTTCGGCAAGTCTTTACTTCTCAAGAACCTATGGAGATCTCTAAAGGGTGAAGGCATCTAGTAACATGCCATATAAGAGAAATATTTAAGGCGCAAACAACTTGAGGAGTGGATCAAAGATGGGGCTGTGGAGAAGGTGACTTTATATATATGGAGGAACATGATGAATATAAAACATTGGTTTTTTGGAAATTTGAGATGGAAGGATGGAAAGGGGAATATAATTACATTTGGATTGGACACCATAAAAGGTGTATAGGGAATTCAAACTCTTTCTATTCCTCTTCTTTATCACTTGCATAACAAATGAATTTTCTCTCTAAATCAAATCCATGCAGATAGGGGCTATGCTTATGTATATGATTATTGACTTAACACAAATGAGCTTAACATGTCAGTGAATCTTTTTGTTGAATGGGATATGCTCACCTCACAATTATGTCTTGCAAGGATTGGATTTATAGAGAAAGAAGACAAAATGATTTGGGAGAGCGGGATGCAAAAAGAACAGATCTCGGCTAAAGAGGTATACTCGCAGATCACACAGGGGCAAGTATTGATGGACAAAGTTGCATCGTTTCAAAAGTCTTGGAAATGGGTGTCTCCTTAAAAAATAAAATGTTTTATGTGGTTGGTGGTGCATAATAAAGTCTTAATGTGGGACAATCTTCTAAAAAGTGGTTTTACGAGACTTGGAAGATGTGCATTTTGCAAAGAAGCTTCAGAAGATGTGGTAAATCTCTTTTAATCATGTCCTTTTGCAGTCTTGGTTTGGATTGGGGTTCTCCACCTTCGTAATAATCACGATGTTTAGAATAATTTCTCCCTATAAAAGTGTCTTAATCTATGGTTTGAGGATTTTAAGAAATTTCAAACTTTATTTTCTATATTCTATAGGGAATATGGAAGTGTAGGAGTGAAAACATTTTTGAATACGTTTTTCCATATTAAAGGCACTTGTGTAAGGATCACTTCATACTTTCTTGAGATTGGGCTGAAGATGCAAGAGCCCCTTAGGAGAAATTTAATATTTAAGGAGGTTTATATGCACCTTCTAATTGTATTTTTTCAATGGGGCTTCAAAAAATGGGGTTTGTGGCAGTGGGACATATCTTGTGCTGTCAACAGGTATCTCCTATCATTTCGGTTGGTCCAATGGGATAGGCACTAACAACAGAGTGAAACATATTGCTCTATTAGGGACACTACTTAGTGCTAATTGACTTGCTAAAAAGGTTTCAACAGTCTTTGGAGAATCAAAGGTTATCATCATTACATGAATTTGAGAGAAAGTTTTAAGCCACCCTCCCATACATACTCAATGCAACACATCAAATCTATGATAAGGTTGTTCCAAATCTTAACCATATCACATATATACATGGAACATAACCAAGTGGCACACTACCTTTCAAAAAAGAGATGTAAGTGCACATAAGGAAAGATTTTCTATTTAGCATTTGAAAATGGACTTTTTTAGAGCTTAGGGAGTATAAAAGTATGATGGTCTAAAAGACACTGAAATTCTATTAAAAAAAAATTGTTTCCTGTATGACAAAATAGTTATGTTGTTTATATCTTTTAGAACAATACAATCATAGTTTTTCTTAAAAAAAAAGTAATAGGGATAGTACAATATCTAGTAGAACTGAAGGGGAAAGATTGTAGTTTTGATCTTTAGATCCTTGAGTTCTTATTATGAAAGAACATGGAAAAAAGACTAGAAACATGAGTAACTGCGATATTTTAATTATTTTTATTTTAATGAAAAAAATACATTTAGGGAATGGATTTATAGTAAAAGAATTAATCGTTTGTGGATTTCAGAAATTTATGCAATGGATTTAGAGTCGTTAACAATTTATCTAATGGATTTCAAGAGCCAGCTATCATTCCCAGAATTACAGGCAAAATTATAAATAAATAACATTATTTGTGTGCCTGGGAGTAAGAGTTTGATTAAGAATTAACTATATCATGTTAAGTTTGGACTTGTGAAGAGTTTAAAAGAGCATAAATCTTTTATTTAATATTCTTTAATATTAATTGTGATTTTATACATTGGTTATATTAATTTATATATTTGGTTGCGAGATCATAATTAATTTAGAAATTACCGTTTCTAAGGTCATAGCCAAGCCAGACACTAAATTTGGTGTATGAGACCCCCTTGTTTGTGGGATAAGGGACCCACCTCCATGCTACAATTTGACTGCTAAGTCTATGAAGGCATACATACTCTACCCCCCTCTGGTTTTGAACCTGTGACCTCTTAGGAAGAAACACATGCTCTTAATTATTAGGCCCACTCAAGCTCTTAACTATAAGGTGTTTTAATTTAAAAATTAATATTTATATGAGGATAAATTTTAATATCAGGTTTGGTAAGTATTTAAGTGTTCTAATTTCAAATTTGTTCACTAATAAGAAGGATTAATTTGTTAAGATGTAAGTCTTTTTTTAAATCTAAAAGTTAAGGAAAATTTTGGGCTTCATAGATATGGGGTTAAAATGGATTTAAGTTGGTAATACTTACTTTTAGTTTTTTGTTTATTTGTTTGTTTTTACGAGGAATCGACAAACGTGGTTTGGATTCAGGTTGCTATATTTTCCTCTCTATAGTTCGGATTATGGGGGATTTGAACCTTGGATCTCTTAGTTTACACAATATTTCATATCAGAGTGATTTCTCACTGAACTACACCTGGACAATTAGTAATAAATATAGTTACATATATATCAGCTTAGCATTAGCAATAGGTAAGGGGACATGACAACACCTCTAATGCAGACATCTCTGCTATAGGTAAGGGGACATGGAAACACCTTTCATGCAAGTATGTCTCCCCAGCTTAGCATTAGCAATAGGTAAGGGGACATGGCAATACCTCTAATGCAGGCATCTCTGCTATAGGTAAGGGGACATGGAAACACCTTTCATGCAAGTATGTCTCCCCACCTGAGCTATAGGTAAGGGGACATGGAAACACCTTTCATGCAAGTGGCACATACTGACACAAGGCAATTTAACTACTCCTTGGGCCACATGATATAGTGTTACATGTTGTTAGTTGACATAGATTATGAGAATATCATGTGCATACATGTGGAAGGGTATATGGGGGATTTCATGGCTAGTAAAACCATCTTTGGCAATAGATTTAAAGCTCAACTAGTATTAATAAACCCAACCAAATCATAAGTTTCTCCACATTTTAATATCATACATTGTTATACATAAAACGATATTATTATCACAATTTATTGATGAAACATATTAACTATTGATTTATTAATAACAATTTAAATTTTATTAAATTTTATATCATGCATCATTGTAGTTCAAACCACAAACCATATTATTGTTAAAACTTATTAATAAACCTTAATATTAATAT
>APFE030118837.1:12750-41778 GCA_000404065.3 Pinus taeda | reverse complement strand
AAGGGGGTTAGAGTTGCGAGACATAAAATTTAAACATCGATAAATCTGGCATGTTATCCATAACTATAATATCTTGATCGGATGTTTGAAATACTAATATGATTTAACTTAAATCAATTTCTTCTAAGAGTTGGATTTCGTACTCCTATTGTGTATTGATACTATTATACATAACAACCCCATGTTTGACCTATTCATGATCTCTAATTGGTTTTGCAAATTATTTTAATGTTGAATCAAGTTAATATGGAAATTTACAAAAAAAATGAATGTTGTTGGAGGCCTTGTAATAGAATACTTCCAAATTTAATGAAATATGTGTTATAGGGGAATGAAGGCATTTCCTATCTTTTTTGCAACGCAATTTTTAAAGACCTTTACCTTATCGTAAATTTATATTAAAAAATTATTCAAAAGACCTTTCTAAGCTTACGATGGTAACCTTATTTTGAAGAAAGAAAAACTTGATTTTTCTCAAAAAATTAAACTAAGGGTCCCCGTTCATTTCGTATTTTGGACAACACTTAAATGAACAAGGGGGGGTGTTGTTGGCCATAACAGAAACACAGTGGATTAATCCTTCATAAGATGGAAAATACCAAGGCTTTTGCCCCATTTCCAGATTATAAAAAAAATCACACTAAGTTTTTGGAACTATTCAAAGAAAAAAAACACGAGAACTTGAAGTTTACCTCTGTTCTTATGGGTGAGCATTTTAGTTGGAATTTTATGATAAAGATTGAAAGTGTGGAGTGAATTCTATATTCACATTACTCAGTAACTGTTGATTAATATTATATAGGAGATATCAAAAATAAACGACTAGAGTAAAACTCAACTCAACTGAACTAAACTCCAACTCACTATGACACCTCGATTAACAGCTATGACACCTAGCAGACATGAATAGGTGGTTGGAATTGTTTTTTCTAACACTTTATCTAGGTGGATATTTGTGACCACCCACCAAGTCCACTTTGACCCCCACCATTGTTTCTTTTAGCTTTTCAGTTTCCTTAATTGTAGCATAGTTTACTATTTTTAGCAATTTTTCAGGGCCTCAACTTCTAGAGCCATTTTGAGGCCCTAAATGACATTTTTTGGGAAAACTAGGAGCAACATGGGTCCATGGACTAATGCTCATCTTCCCAAAGTTGTAGTTCTCAGATAGATATTTATCACAAGATATTATTCATGTCAAACGAAGATTATATGCCAAATTTACAACCTCGGGAAGTTGATGTACCAATTTATCCAAACGGGGCCCACAGTTTGGGGTTTCATCTTCTAAGGTTAGGTTTTTGGATGTTTGGGGTACTCCATTGTTTCTCAACAATAAATAGTCCTTCAAGCCTCATTGTTACGCAATTCAAAGGCATGTAGCTGCAACATCTATTCTCAGAGAGAAGCTACCATCGCCCTAGCTCCTTTATTTCCATTTTTGTTTGTAAGCATATTTTAGTATTTTACATGTAATGAAATAAAGTATTATTTCCACTACATCTCTGTCTTTCTAGTTATCTATGTAATTTTTTGTGTTCCTTTTTAAATCTGGATCAGTGATATTAGAGAGGCCTCCTCTTTCTCTATCTTTCCTTGCATGTCCCCTACAAGGTCAAGATATAAGAAGTTAGGGCTTGAACTAGTTGAACATTTACAAGACTAGCCTCGCAAATCCCGACAACCTCCCATGGAAAATGAAAAAAAAGATGAGGGCGTAGGAGATCCTATCAAAATCTTGCTCGAAGAGGCCCTCGAGTGACAAAGGAATGTGATGATGGACAACTTTGCCCAGATCATTTAGTGACTACCCAGGGGTAGCACATCTACTTCTAGCAGCTACTCTGGAAGTGCCACACCCTTTAAGGTACAAGTTAACTTTGACATTCCCATATTTGAGGGTCAGATAGATGCAGACATTGTAAATAAATGGTTAAATATACTAGAATGGTATTTTTCCATTCATATTTTTTCTGACAGGGAAAAGATTACTTTCGCTCTTCTCAAAGACACCCCCCATATCAAGGACTGGTGGGAAACCTACTGCGAGTAGAAGGATGAAAGTACGGCCTCACTATTTTCAGCCACACCCAATTGGGATTCATTTCGGATTGCCATCAAGGAGCAGTACTACCCTGTCAGAAGCTATGAGGATCAATAAATAAAGTGGACCATGCTGTAGCAAGGAAGGGACCAAGACATGCTGGAGTTTAACAATATTTTCCATACCCTTCGCACAAAATTGGGTATCAAGGATTCAAAGCAACATTTGGTACTCAAATACCACAACTGCCTACACAAGTACAGCTAGGAAGAAATAGAATTCGTGAACATCGCCTCGCTTGGCATGACATACCGATATGCCATAAAGATTGAGCAAAATTTTAAATAGAAGATGCGAGACTTTGGATCTACGAATCCGAAGCAAGGGAAAGGTGCCCCAAAACTACAGAACAAAGGACAAAGCTAAGGTGGGGTAGCCAAGGACAACTCACCAAAGCTGCAAGAAAATAACAGTGCCGCAAAGCTAAGAAACGACATGGAAAAGTGTTGTGAGTTCCACAAGAGATCCACTCACAACACAAGTGCGTGTCAAGCCAAGCAGTCACTAGTGGCCAAGCTAAGGGCTTCAGAATTAGATGCATGTTCCGACTCTAAGTTAGAACCCAACAAGGGGAATGACAAAGGGAAGCAGATTATCAACGTAGAGCCCAACACCACCATTGCCACCATGAAGATCCAGAAGAAGGAACCTGAAGATCCAGAGGAGGAGGAGCATCTCTTCCACTCCCAGATGTGGGTGAAGGGCTCCCTGCTATAGTTCATTTTCGACATTGGTAGCCAAAAGAACCTCATTTCAGTAGCGGTCATGAAGCGGATGGGCTTAACGACCACAACACATCCACAACCATACACAGTCGGGTGGCTTCACCAAGGACAGGATCTTCACGTAAGCCACCAGTGTCGCCTTCCATGCAACATCAAACCATTCACGGATGAGGTATTGTGTGAAGTTTCTCCCCTTGATGTTTGTGATGTATTATTAGGAAAACCATACTTGTGGAAGCAAGATGTTGTGTGTGAATCAAGGCCCTGTGTTACTATTGTTACTTTGGGAAATAAGTTGTATAGGATACTGGAGGTAGCACTGCCTACTGCCATCCCTTTGGATACTGCAAAACAATGCAGTAAGCTCATTTCCAAAACCAGGAATTTTGTTTTCCTGATGATACACCATTGAGGAAATAAGAAGACTGTGGCCATGACCTCAAGACAGGGCCCCTCCGCATGACAACTACAAATGGACAAGGTCATGGAGGAGTACAAGGACATCTTCACCTCCCCTGCAGGGGTTCCTCTGCAATGTTAGGTCAAGCACTCCATCGCTCTTACCCCAGGTGTGTCGCTGCCCAAAGGACCAATCTATTGGTGCTTCGTGCTGGAGAACGATAAAATCAAGAGGTAGATTTAGGAGCTATTGCAAAAAGGTCACATTCGTCCAAGCTCATCGCCCTGTGGGAGCCTAATCGTGTTGGTACAGAAGAAGGATGGGACTTGGAGACTTTGTATTGACTATTAGGTGCTAAACAAGATCACTGTCTGTAATAGGTACCCAATCCCATAGATTGATGACCTCGTGGACCAATTGAACGGGGTAAAATATTTCAGCAAGATCCATTTGAAGTCAGGATATCACTAGGTAACAATCAAACCCTTCAATGTGTGGAAGATGACCTTCAAAGCAAAGGAGGGCCTTTTCGAATGGTTGGTTATGCCTTTTGGATTGACAAATGCTCTTGCAACCTTCATGAGGCTAGTGGATGACATCTTACGGCCATTCGCCAACTTATTTGTAGTCGTATACTTGATGACATCCTAATATTCAGCCAGGGTTGGGAAGAGCAACTCCACCACATCTAATAGGTTCTCCAAACACTCAACAACACAAGTTATGTGCCAATTTGGACAAATGCACTTTTGGCATGACCTAGGTTCAATATCTGGGATACATTATTGATGAACGGGGGTTGCATGTTGATCCAACCAAAATCCAAGTCATTTGGGATTTTCCATCTCTAACGACTCTGAAAGAGCTTTGTAGCTTTCTAGGTCTTGCCAACCTCTAACGCAGGTTCGTGTTGTGATTTTCTCATATCAATTAGCCCTTGAGTCAAGTCACCAGGGGAGAAGCGAAAGAAAATTTCTTTTGGTCTGAATCGCAATAGAAGGCATTCACAGAGTTGAAAGATTACCTCTACTCAACACTAGTGCTCGCATTACCAGACTTGCAACAACCATTTGAGGTCGAGACAGATGCCTCTGACTATGTTATTGGGGCAGTCCTTACTCAACACGAGCATCCAATGGCATAACAAAGTGAGACACTTTCAGACACAGTCCGAAAGTATCTAACTTATGAGAAAGAGATGTATTCCATTGTGCAAGCCTGCCAGTAGTGGAAGAATTACATTTTGGGTAAGGAAATAGTCATCCACATAGACCACCAACCCCTACAATTCATACAAACCCATGGGAAATTGTAGAATGATCACCATCAAAAGTGGTCCACATACCTACAACAACACTATTTTAATATCAAGTATAAGAAGTGCAACACCAATGATGTTGTAGATTGCCTTAGTTGATCTTATCATGGTGTTAACCACCGTGCTCAACTCTTGTGGGCACGAGACTTCCCTTTGGCCACTTCTCTACAAAAGTGACCCAGAATTCAACCACACATACCAGACACTCTTGGAGGGTCAACATGTTCCATATTTTCACCTCCGGGATGCCCTGTTATGCCACCTAGGTCACCTTTGTGTTCCTTCAAGCGAGTGTGCCAAGATGACTTGGGAACAAGGAAAATTTTAAGAACTACCCTAAATTTATATGTGTAATAAATGGGTGAATCCCCATGATACATAAGAAAAATGGGAGGCGATTTTATTAATAATATAATATGTATATATAATTTTTTTGGTGAATCTCTCACTGGATTATATTATCTTGTAAAGTCATGGTGAATCTATCACTGAATTATAAAATCTTGTAAGATCTTGGCAAATCATTCACTGAATAATAAAAAGTGAAGTCTTGGTGAATGTTTTGTTAAAGTATGAAACCATATATGATAATAGGAAAACATATTCATTAAATCTTAATATACTAACATTCATGTTTGGAAAAAAGAAACATAATTTTCTCTTCCTACAAACAATGTTGTAAATTTCAGTGGCCATGTTTGTCACGGTTCTCACTATACACTCTTTCATATCCTTCTATTAGTTTTGATAATATTCCACAACAATGTTCTTGTAGGTGTTGATCTTCACCACCAGTTCTGTCAAGGTAGGAGAGATTAATCTTTTCTCTACCACTTTTGTCAAGCTATCAAATTTCTTTCTTATTCTGTAGAGTCCAACTACAAGATTAAAAAAAAAAGCATATTTTGTACCACATTTGTCAAGCTATCAAATTTCTTTCTTATTCCATAGAATCCAACTACGAGATTAAAAAAAAAAAATACACATTTTGTTTACCCCAAAATGCCAACAAGTAGCAAGCCCCAACTATATAATATAAGAAAGTAGTAGGTATCCCAAAGGCTTAAAGGGGATCTAATGGAAAGAAATGATCATTGTGAGAACCCTTCCAATCAATATATTAATATATACATATAGATTTATTATTATTTTAATTGGAAATATTCAATTAAATAATAAAATTTAATTACATCTCTCCCAATCTAAATTGCTTATTAGCATAATTCACTACCTTCATACATTTTTCATTTTTTAACAACGTTGTAACATGTAGATTAATTTCCTTTCTTATGCACAATCTCTGACTTTTAGGAAAATATGGTGCACTGGCCCAACGCCATATGGTGCCCTAGCCCAACTCCTAGAGATCAGTACGACAAATTAAGAAAAATAGAGAAGATGAAAGGTTGTACAAACTAGCATATTTTTCAAGCACTGGCCTAATCCCTACAAATCATTACCACAAATTAAGAATAACAGAGAAGATGAAAGTTTGTACAAACCAACATATTTTTCAAACAACTAATCCAACATTAGTACCTTAAATTTTTCATGAAGATATTGTATTGAGAATGTTTGAAAAATGGTGGGAAATCTGGGCACTGACTATCTCTCTTCCGCAAAGGTGATGCAGAAAGAGTGATAAGGTTTCACTCTTTTGATTTTTTTTTTTTTTTTTAAATCAGAAAAACAACATTAAGGAGATATTGATTTTTACTAATTTTGTGAGGTGATAAATGTAGCTTTAACCATTCACCTTAGATGTTTTTATAATATAATCGTCCTAAGTTATTAATATCTCTCATTATCATAAAAACCAAACCTACTAACCATCTTAACTCCACTTTACCACCTTGGAGGATGAAAAATCATTTATCCCTCTCAAGCACTTGGTAACCCGGAAATTAAATGGATTCTAAACACATAGATTTCCCCTTTAAAATATTCTATGCTCATTGAGATACCATGATATACCATGGGTTATACCTAAATTGGAGCTTAAAAACTACTATTAGTAATTTATAAAAAATAATAAAATTAATAATTGATTTTTATTTTAACCAAATTAAAATGTTTAAGTGACATTAAAATATAAGATCCATCTTTACCCTTGATCTACCAAGCCCTAGGATCAAATATTTTTTCACTCTATGCTAGTTTTCATATCATGATATTTGATCCCTCCCGAGTTTAGTAGATCCAGAGTAAAGATGGATCTATGCTAGTTTAATTCCCCCCTTTAAATAGCCTACATTCTACGTGAATACCATGGGTCAATACCATGTGCCATCTTTTTGTTTTATTAATACTAATATTAGGGTTAATAATGGGTTAATAATGTCTTTTTGCATGGCATTAATAATAATTTGGCCCATGGTATTTGGCCCATAGTATTTAGCCCATAGGCTTCACCTAAATATAACACATTTTTTGAATGTTCTTAAAAAGGTTTTATTTATTTACCATATTGCACTTTATTTATATTTTTATTTATTTACACGTAAATATAAGGTGACTTATGGAGTAAATATAAAAAAAAAAATTCCATTATTCTTTATATGATTATGACTAAACAGATTAAACATGAAAATAAGAGACTTGAATTTTTAAATAAAATGAATTATTCTTTTGTGACCATTTGCTCCAAAAAATAAGGTCATTTTCTTGAAATTAACACCAATACCATGAAATAGGGGGAAATGAAAGAAAAAACCTTTTTTACACCGAATGTGGAGGGTGAACTAACTATCATAAATAACTATTCTTGAAAATCAGGGCGAACGGAAGGTTGTAACTCCTAATTTAAGGGCTAAATTTACTTTTTTTACTCTCTCCCTTAAAATAAGGTGGGCTAACCTCCATACCTAATTTTTTTATAATATAAATTTGAGGTGATTTGTAATAATGTACTATGATACAAAATATTTGCCCAATAAAAATATAAAACCCCTTAATTTTGCCCAAGGGTAGAAATTCGCCCCTAAAATTTTCCATTCTTGGGAAGCACACTACAGTCGGGCTACTGGGCATTTCAGGGTCGAAAAAATGGTGGCAATACTACAGAAGTATTTATATTGGCCGAATCTTCGACCGGATGTCGGGAAGTACATCAGATCATGCATTTCTTGTGTCATTGCCAAACCGACCATCAAGAAGCAAGACCTTTATACCCCGCTACCTATGCCTAGTCAACCTTGGGAATCCATCTCCATGGATTACATGCTACGCCTTCCTTCTACTATGAATGGAAGTGGTTGTGTTTTTGTGGTCATCGACACGTTCTCGAAGATGGCCATTATGGTGGCCTGCAAGAAGAATATCACAAAAGAAGCCATTGCTAAACTCTTAGTTGAATGAGTGTGGGTACACTTTGGGATCCCACAGTCTATCATCTTAGATTAGGACAGTAGGTTCCTCAGTACATTTTGGTCTAGTCTTTGGTCGATGTTGGACACCAAACTCACTAAGTCCACAAGCTTCCATCCTCAAACTGATGGCCAGACAGAGGTTGTGAACAGGATGATCGTACATATTCTGCGCATGTACAACTCAAAGCATCCACGCACATGGGACAAGAGCCTAACCTATGTTTAGAATAGCTACAGATGGGCTCTCCACAGCTCAAATGGCCACAGTCTTTTTCAGGTGGGCTTGGGATTCCAGCCTCTATGTCCCATTTATGTGGCCATGCTAATTGCAGCTACTCATGCAGATTTGGCTCATGTCCACTCCAAAACAGATAAGGCAAATAAATTCATTAAGCACATCCAACATGTTCGCCAGTAGGTCCATGATATTCTAGAGAAATCAAATGCCAAATATAAGCAGCGACATGATCAACATCGGGTGCCACACAAGTTTCAAGTGAGTGACAAATTCTGGTTACATTTGCAAAAGGAACGCCTTACCGGAGCCTATCGAAAACTCAAACCACTCCGATATGGTCCTCACATCATTACCAAGGTTGTGGGAGATGATGCATTTGAGCTCAGCATTCCCCGATTCCTTGGCCTGCACCCAATGTTCAATGTGGACCACCTTTGGCCATACTTTCCAACATTACTAGACACATCTGACATTGTAGAACAACTCACACCCATAGAGTTAAATCCAGATTGCATGGAACAAGCTGCAACTGATCGAATGATGGACACACATATCAAGCACGGTCGCCAAGAAAACATCCAACTATATCAAATTGTCAAAGCAAGCCAACTCCCTCCCTAGGACAAGTGGCTCACAAGGGACGATGTTCAACAGAAGTTTCCTCATCTCATGGAGGAACTCAATGCAATGGGGACCATTGCTTCCTAAGGGGGGAGGAATGATCCAGGTGGATATTGGTGGCCACCCATCAAGTCCACTTGGGCCCCCACCATTGTTTATTTCAACTTTTTAGTTTCCTTAACTATAGCACTGTTTACTATTTTTAGCAATTTTTTCAGGTCCTAGACTTCAAGAGCCATTATGAGGCCCTAAACGACATTTTTTGGGAAGTTTGGGAGCAACATGGGTGCATGGAACAATGTTGCTCTTCGTAAAGTTTTAGTTCTAGGATCTATCTTTCTAACAAGATATTGTGCACATCAAATGAAGATTGTATGCTAATGTTACAACCCCGAGAAGTTGATGTACCAATTTACCCAAATGGGGCCCACATTTTGGCATTTCATCTTCTAGGGTTAGGTTTTTGGATTTTTAGGTTCTCCATTGCTTTTCAACAATAAACAGGCCTTCGAGCCTCATTTTAACATAGTTCAGAGGCATGTAGCTACAACATCTCTTCTTAGTGATAAGCTATCATTGCCCTAGATGGTTTATTTCCATTTCTACTTGTAAGCGTATTTTAGTATTTTACAGTAATGAAATGGAGTATTATTTCTACTGCATATCTATCTTTCTGGATATCTCTATAATTTGTTGCATTCCTATTTAAATCTAGATCAGTGGTATCAAAGAGGTCTTCTTTTTCTCTCTCTTTCCTTGCATGTCCCCAATGAGGTCGGGATATAAGGAGTTAGGGCTTGAACTCGTCGAACCTTTGCAATACTAGCCTCGAAGATCCTGATGGCCTCCCATGGCAAATGAAAACAAAGATGAGGGGGTAGGAAATCCTATCAAAACTTGCTCGAAGAGGCCCTCGAGCGACAAAGGAATGTGATGATGGACAACTTTTCCCATATCCTTCAGCAGCTACCCAGGGGTGACACATGTACTTCTAGCAGCTACTCTAGAAGTGCCACACCCTTTAATGTACAAGTTAACTTTGAAGTTCCCATATTTGAGGGTCAGATAGATGCAAACACTGTAGGTAAATGGTTAAATATGCTAGAAGGGTATTTTTCTGTTCATAATTTTTCGGTCGGGAAAAGATTACCCTCACTCTTCTCAAACTCGCCCCCACGTCAAGGACTAGTGGGAAACATATTGCGAGTAGAAGGATGAAATTAAAACCTCACTATTTTTAGCCCCACCCACTTCGGATTCATTTCGGACTACCATCAAGGAGCACAACTACCCTATCGGAAGAAATGAGGATCAATACATAAAGTGGACCACACTGCAGCAGGGAAGGGACCAAGACGTGCCAGAGTTTACCAATATTTTCCATTCCTTTCACACAAAGTTGGGTATCAAGGATTCAAAGCTGCATTTGGTACTCAAATACTACAGCTGCCTGCACAAGTACATCAAGGAAGAAATAGAATTTGTGAACATCTCCTCGCTCGGCATGGCCTACCGATACACTGTTAAGATCAAGCAAACGTTTAAGTAGAAGAAGCGATACTTTGGATCTATGAATCCAAAGCAAGGGAAAGGTGACCCCAAACTACAGAACAAAGGACAAAGCCAAAGCGAGGTGGCCCAACACAACTTGCCAAAGCTACAAGAAAAGCACAATGCCACGGAGCCGAGAAAGGACACAGGAAAGTGGTGTGAGTTCCATAAGAGCTCCACTCACAACAAAAGTGAGTTTCGGGTGAAGCAGTCATTAGTGGCCGAGCTAAGGGTTTCCGAATCAGATGCATGTTTCAACTCTGAGTTAGAAGCCAACATGGGGAATGCCAAAGGGAACCAGATTATCGATGTGGAGCCCAACACCACCAGTTCCACCATGAAGATCCAGAAGGAGGAACCCAAAGATCCAGAGGATGAGGAGCGTCTCTTCTAGTCCCCAATGTGGGTAAAGGGATCCCTGCTACAACTCATTACCGATAGGAGGAGCCAAAATAACCTCTTTTTGGAAGAGGTCGTGAAGCATATGGGCTTACCGACCATAGTAAATCCAAAACTGTACACCATCCGGTGGCTTCACCAAGGACATGATCTTTGCGTAAGCTAGTACTGTCACCTTCCATACTACATCAAACCCTTGACAGATGAGGTATTGCGTGAAATTGCTCCCCTTGATGTTTGTGATGTATTATTAGGACAACCATACTTGTGGAATTGACATGTAGTGTATAAATTAAGGACCTGTGCTGTTATTGTTACTTTGGGAAATAATTTGTACAAGATACCAGAGGTAGCACCACCTACCGCCATCTCTTTGGGTACTACAAAACAATGCAGCAAGCTCATTTCCAAAATCAAGAAATTTGTTTTCCTGATGACACGCCCTCAAGGAAAGAAGAAGATGGTGACCACGACCTCGAGATAGTGCCCCTCTGCACAATAGCTATAGATGGACAAGGTCGTGGAGGAGTATGAGAACATATTCACCTCCCTTGCAGGGGTTACTTTACACTATCAAGTCATGCACTCCATCAATCTGACCCCAGGTGCACCACTGCCCAATGGACCAATCTATCAGGCTTTGTGCTAGAGAACGATGAAATCAAGAGGCATATTCAGGTGTTGTTGCAGAAAGGTCACATCCGTTCGAATTCATCACCCTATGGGAGCCCGATCATCTTGGTATAGAATAAGGATGGGACTTGGAGACTCTATATTGACTGTTGGGCACTGAACAAGATCACTGTCTATAATAGGTACCTAATCCCATGAATTGATGACCTCCTGGAACAACTGAAGGGGGGGAAATATATTAATAAGATCGATTCAAAGTCAGGATATCACCAGGTACCAATCAAACCCTTTGATGTGTGGAAGTCTAACTTCAAAGCCAAGGAGGGCATTTTCGAATGGTTGATTATGCCTTTCAAATTGATGAATGCTCCTACAACCTTCATGAGGCTAATGGATGACATCTTACACCCATTCACCAAATCATTTGTAGTGGTATACTTGGATGACATCCTAATATTCAGCTAGAATTGGGAAGAGCACCTCCACCACATACGACAGGTTCTCCAAACATTGCAGAAACACAAGTTATGTGCCAATTTGTAGAAATGCACTTTTGGCATGACCGAGGTTTAGTATCTGGGATACATTATTGATGAACAGGGGGTGCATGTGGATCCAGCCAAAATCCAAGTCATTCAGGATAGGCTATCTCCAACCACTTTGACAGAGCTCCACAACATTCTAGGTCTTTCCAACTTCTATTGTAAGTTTGTTTTGGGATTTTCTCATATCACTTGGCCCTTGAGTTAAGTCACCAAGGGAGGAGCAAAAGCGAAATTATTTTGGTATGAATATCAACAGAAGGCATTCATAGAGTTGAAAGATCACCTCTGCTCGGTACTAGTGCTTGCATTACCAGACTTGCAACAACCATTTGAGGTCGAGAAAGATGCCTCTAACTATGTTATTGGGGCAGTCCTTACTCGACACGGGCATCCAATGGCATATCACAGTGACACTTTCAGACACAATCTAAAAGTATCCCACTTATGAAAAAGAGATGTATTTGATTGTGCAAGCTTGTCGAAAATGGAAACATTACGTTTTGGGGAAGGAAATGGTCATCCACATAGAACAACAACCCCTACAGTTTATACAAACCCAAGGGAAATTGCTTAATAATCGCCATCAGAAGTGGTCCACATACCTACAACAGTTCCATTTGAATATCAAGTATAAGAAGGGAAACACTAATAATGTTGTAAATTGCCTCAATTTACCACTGATCATGGCGTTAACCACCGTACTCAACTCTTGTGGACACAAGACTTCTGTTTGGCCACTTCTCTACAAAAGAAACCCAAAATTCGACCACACATACTAGAAACTCTTGGAGGGTTAGCATATTCTAGATTTTCACCTCCAGGATGCCCTGTTATGCCACCTGGGTCACCTTTGTGTTCCTTCAAGCGAGCATGCCAAGCTGATTTGGGAAGCAAATATAGTCGGGCTACTGGGAATTTCGAGGTCGAGAAAATGGTGGCAGTACTGCAGAAAATTTCTATTGGACGAATCTTTGACAAGATGTCCAAAATACATTAGGTCATGTACTGCCTGTGCCATTGGCAAATCGACCATCAAGAAGCAAGGCCTCTATACCCCACTGCCTACCCCTAGTCGACCTTGGGAATCCATCTCCATGGATAATATGTCAGGCCTTCCTTCTACTAAGCATGGAAATGACTATGTTTTTGTGGTCATCGATAGGTTCTAGAAGATAACCATTATGGTTATCTGCAAGAAGAATATCATAGTAGAATCCATTGCTAAACTCTTCTTTGAACGAGTGTGGGTACACTTTGGGATCCGATGGTCTATCATCTCAGATCAAGACAGTAGGTTCCTCAGTACATTTTGGTCTAGTCTCTCATCAATGCTGGACACCAAACTCACTAAGTCCAGAATGTTCCATCCTGAAACTGATGGCTAGATAGAGGTTGTGAACAGGATCATCTTACACATTTTGCACATGTACAACTCAAAGCATCCACGCACATGGGAGGAGAGCCTCCCCTATGTTCAGCATGGCTACAACTGGGCTATCCACAGCTTGACTGGCAACAACCCTTTTTAAGTGGGCTTGGGATTCCAACCATTACGTCCCATTGATGTGGCCATTGCAAATTGCAGCTACTCACACAGATTTGGCTGTTGTCTAGTCCAAAACAAATAAGGAAAAATGCTTCATTTAGCACATCCAAAATATTCGCCGGCAGGTCCACAACATTCTGGAGAAATCAAATGAAAAGTATGAGCAATGACATGATCCACATCGAGTGCCAAACAAGTTTCAGGTGGACGACAAAGTCTGGTTGCATTTGCAAAATGAAAACCTTACCAGAGCCTATTGGAAACTCAGACTACTCTGATATGGTCCTTACACCATCACCAAGGATATTGGAGACAATGCATTTGAGCTCAAAATTCCTCGATTCCTTGGTCTGCACCCAGTGTTCAATGTGAACCACCTTCGGCCATACTTTCCACCATTACTAAACACATCTGACATTGCAGAACATCTCACATGCATAGAGTTAAATCCAAATTGCATCGAACAAGTTGCAACTGATAGGATCATGGACACAAAGATCAAGCACACTAACTAATAGAATATCCAACTGTATCGAATTGTCAAAGCAGGCCAACTCGTTCACCAGGGCAAGTGGCTCACCAGGGACCAAGTTCAACAAAGTTTCTTCATCTCATGGAGGAACTCAATGCAATAGGGACCATTGCTTCCTAGCACAGGAGGAATGATCCAGGTGGATATTGGTGGCCACCCGCCAAGTCCACTTGGACCCCGACCATTGCTTCTTTCAGCTTTTCAGTTTCCTTAATTGTAGGATAGTTTACTATTTTTAGCAATTTTCGGGTCCTGAACTTCAAGAGTTGTTTTGAGGCCCTAAATGACGTTTTTTGGAAACTTGTAGCAACAAGGGTCCATGGACTGCCATTTTTCTTCCCAAAGTTGTAGTTCTCAAATAGATCTTTTTAACGAGATATGTGCGCGCCAAACGGAGATCATATGCAAAAGTTACAACCCCGAGAAGTTGATGTACCAATTTACCAAAACGGAGCCCACAGTTTGGCATTTCATCTTCTAGGGTTAGGTTTTTGGATGTTTAGGGTTATCCATTGTTTCTCAATAATAAAGCGGCCTTCGAGCCTCATTGTAACACAGTTCAGAGGCATGTAGCTGCAACATCTCTTCTCATAGATAAGCTACCATCGCCCTAGCTAGTTTATTTCCATTTCTGTTTGTAAGCATATTTCAGTATTTTACAGTAATGAAAAGAAGTATTATTTCCACTACATATCTTTCTTTCTAGTTATCTCTGTAATTTGTTGTGTTCCTATCCAAATCCGGATCATTATTCTTGTCTACTAGTTGTCATAACTCTTAATCTAGGTTTTATAGTTAGTTTGAGTTCAATTCAATTTTGTTGAGTTTTACTTCAGTAATTTATTGTTGATGTCTCTATATTATTTAATCATTACTAAGTAATCTGAATATCGAATTATCTCCACACTTTCAATATTTAACATGTTATTAGAGCATAGATTGCATAAGACTCCTTAAGAGCCACAAAGAAGATGCATGATTTTGCATAAGACTCCAAAGAGAGCAACATTTTAAAAATTGAAACATAGAGGGCATTAGCTTGAAGAGTAGAATGGATAATATAACTTCAAAGAAGCCCACTCCTACCAAGAAGTTTGTTGCTTCCAATCCATTGAAGGCCACGAGTAATCACTATGCATTAAAGAGAAAGTTGAACTTAAAGAATTAAAATCATGAGGGGTTTACAGTAACACACCCATGCCTTAAACAACGATGTTATAATGCCTAAGGGATTTTTATCAAGTCTTTTTATCTATCGTTACTTCCACACTTTCTATACTAAAACATGTTGTCTTCATAGAAAGGAACATTATAGTAATAAACTGCCATCTCTGTGTAGCTAGCACGAAGAAATTTCGGTTTGAGATCATAAAAAATGGATGAAGGCAGAAAGCATAAAGTGGATTATAGGTTATGGTACAAATAAAGTTTGGAACTCTGTTACATCTGTGTTCAAGGCACAGTCAAAATGGAAGGATGCCCAAGCCAGTTCAAACTTGTTTATGTGGGATGTCTAATGTCCAACGTACGACAACAAATATAGTAAATCTCTTCATTGTCTACGAGAAAAACCACATTAATGTGTTCCAAAAGAATGAAATGTCAAATTCAAGTTATTATGGTGGTTTTTTTTCTTGTGAGGAACCTCTTCCTATCACCCATTTTCTTCATAACAAGAGCTACCACAAACACTACAATCATTTTAGTTATGTTTTGGACCATTGGGAGCAGAATTTACTACATTTTTCAGAAAGAGTATAATTATGGGAAGTAAGAAGAACATTGTGGGCAATTATTTCTTTGGTAAATCGCTTCTCAAAATGGTTTTATTCATGTCGCTTAGGAAAAATTCATGTCTTTTCAAGTATTTTTTTTCCATGTCTTTATAGTTAGCTTATCCATGTGGTTTGGATAGTGTTCCAACCACAATGCTCTTCCTTTAGGATGAATGGAGCTATAATATTGTACAATATTGTTAAGTATAACCAAAAATGTCATCCTTTAGTGTTATGTACAATAGTGTTGAGGTTACACTAGTATTTGTGGAGAGAGATATGGTTCTCTAGGGTACACGAGTTCTTTCTTTTCCATATACTATCATAGGTGTAAAAATAAAGACTCACTTCTATCTTTACCTGGATAATAAAATGAGAACAGAAATGATGACAACTTTGTATTTTGCAGGGATAACGATAACTATGTATTGGAGTTCAACCTTGAGCCCTTTAATGCATCCTTTCCTTACACAAAATGACCATCTTCCATTGGTAATGGAGTTCAATTTTTGAACTGACATTTGTATTTAAGACTATTTCATGATAAAGAAAGCATTATTTCCTCTGAGCACACAAATACCATAAACATGTCATTTTCCTTTCTTTGGTTAATATATTTCATCATTGTGTTTGATAGTTAATTCATTATTCTTCTATGTACAATAAATATCTATCAAATAGAATAGAAAGATGACTTGGATGTTTTAGAGATATATAATATGAATTGATTAAAAATTGACAGGGATATTTCAATTCTCATCTTTCTATTTCACTTCTTTAGAGAAAACTATATATTCAAATAAAAACTCAACTCAAACCAAACTAAAATAGAGAAGCCTAATTATGAAGATGTTTCTCTCTTCACTTCCTTGCAATGATGTTATTTTTCTGAATTATTCTTGAATTTCACTGATAATAACCTGGATTTCTATATCGCTTTTTCACGCCAAAATGACATCATCATAAACATATGGATATCCCATTAAATATGACCTAAAGGTGATTCAAAGAATCTCACCTTTAGCCTAAGCATGTGGCAAAGCAATTCATGAGGTGTGAAGTTTTATTAAGAATTGTTTGTTTGTTTGTTTTTGTTAGGAAATGGTTTTCTCTTGGTTTTCTGTGACTTTCAATTTATCATATTTAGCATGTTGATAAATGGGAAAGCATAGTGCATGATATTTATCTTGCAAAAGCTGATGCTGAATGAAAGGATATATAGTTTAACCAAAATAGGTTCCCATTTGGTAAAGGGAAAGGAACATCTTAAAAAAATACCTAAGAATTCACCATATAAAAAGTTTGAACATAAGTAATATATGCCTTTTTCTTTTGTAGATATGTTCTTTTTTCTATCCAAGATATCACAACAAGAAAAATATTGAGATTGTATAAATTGTATGAGGACCTCATTGACGTCGATTTCTCTGATATCCTACTTGATTGATACCTTCTCATGGCTGGAAGGCTTTAAATATGAATTAATATGTTAATGAAAGAAATTATATTCAAATTTATAGATATAAAAGATAAAAGCAAATGTCAATGCCTTCGTTTTATTCTTACTTGACTCTAGTTGGAGATCCCTCAGGCACCTGAGCCATAAACTTTGGATATGTCTCTAGTAGGGATTCATATGGTTTTTAATGTTATGATTCTTTCATCTCATGGTTATAATGGCAAAAAAATGTTTTAGGAATGTTTGACAACACATCAATGGATAGGTAAACAAATTTTTTATAGCTACATTGTACATTCCATGATATCCTCTGTTTATTGTTTGATTGTATTTTGAATGTTTCTTTCGATTTTGTTTTTTATTTTAACTATGAAATTAAAAATGTTTGGTATAATTTCCATTTAAACAACAACGAAAGCTTGAACATGAAAATAATATTATATAATATTGATTGAAATCATTTTAGTTGTTTTGTGTTGAAGGATTTTCATGACTATTAGAAAAATTTACTTTCATGTTGTTATTTGAGCACATGTTGTTTATATACTTGACCAAGTTCATGCGTTAGATAATGAAATGTTGTTGCGAATAAAATGACCAACATTAGACATAACACAGATTATTTGTTTTCATAAGTTATCTACAACTTGATATTTTTAGCATGTAACTTAGTTGGCATGATTGTGCCTAAGATTTTCTTGATTGTTGAATACGAAGTTACTAAGGTGTTCTTTTCTATGGTGATGTTTTATTTTATTTATTTATAAAATTCATGTAGCCACATAGTGGCCATTATCGCCCAATTAAGGAAAACTTGTTCATGTTTCTTTCTTTTATGGGCGAAAATGGCTTTAACATTGTTCATGTCGAGGTATATTTTAGTGTTTATTTTCTTTCATGTCTTACACTTTGCATTGTATCTTCTTTTGTTTTCAGAAAAGGAACTCAGTGTTGATGGTAAGAAACATGATCCAACGAAAGAGGAGAACAATAACACTGGAGCGACAAATGAAAAAAGAAAGAGAAGAGAATCAATCTAGTGATACCCTTAAATCCAATATCCTGCATAAGTCACACACATAGACACTCATGGTCAAGTCTTTAGAGTTGGTGACTTCATGTGCAATGCCTCGGTAACACAATGATAATGTTTTGAAGTGATGAAACAACATTTCATGTGTAAATTGTAGTAAACCAATATTAAGTTGAAAACTCATATTGTAATAATCAACATTTCACATAATATAATTTATATAGTTGAAATTATTAATAGTTACAATTGATATTGTTTAGTATTGTAACTAACATATGTAACTTTATGTTTTCATATTAGATGAACCAGTGCACATTATACGACATTTATTTAATTTAGGTGCAAAATCATACTAATTAATTTATGTTGATTAATAATGAACACATAAAATAAATCTAAAACCACTAAATGAGTAGTTTATAATGACTAATGATGAACACAAATAAAATGAATATACAACTAAATTAGTCATTTATAATGATTATTAATGAAAGTAAATGAAATAAATATAATCTACTAAATTGGTCATTTATATAATGAATATGAAACTACTAAAAAAATATAAAAGAATAGTGCAAATGATAAATTTGTGGTTACAAATGATAACTAAATTTTGCATATATACAACTATTAGGGATTAATGCAACCAAAATTTAGTCATATTGCTTTGGTCATTAATTGGTTTCAAATGATGACTAAAGTTTGCATATATATCAATATTAGTAGCTAATTTAAAGTATCTTATAACATGACCAACGTTTTGGTCATTAAATGGTTTTCTCGGATGATCATATGGTAATATAGTTTGTTGTATATTTGGTAATTAATTATTGCAATTAATGACTAAATAAATGACTAGATTAATGACCAAATTTATGACTAAGTATACTATTAGATGATAAAAATGAGACAACCAATTAATGAATAAGCTAAAAATGACTAAAACTTGGTCATGTTATAAGATACTGTAAATTAGCTACTACTGGTCACCGACTGAAAAATGGTCATTTATATGCAAATATTTGTCATTGATTTAGTAACTAATTAGTCATTTTGTATTAGTCTTGATCTTATGAGCACTGGTAATTATGTTATGATCATGATTATGTTGATGTTTTCATATGTATACATGTAGTTATGTATGTCGTTCTCTGACAGGGTCGTCAGGGATTATTCTTATGGAGGAATGATTGTTTATGTAGGTGAATGACATGAAGAGGTTACTGATATTATGAGGAATCAAGTGGGTAGGGTAGCCTTGACATATCTATGAGGTTAGTAACATGTCGATAGTATTTGATAATATGTGATTATAACCATGCCTATGTTTATATTATGGTAGGAAACATTGAAGGCTACATCAGCGGAACGAAGGCAGTGTGATTTGTGGCATGTTGGGAAAAGCATGGATAGTGGGAAGAACCACAGACCCATAATTTGGATTGTGAATGCACAGATTAAGGCATGGGAAAGACAGTATAAGCACAGTTTCTTAGTAGAGATAGTGTGGTCTCCATGTGTGCAGTATTGATGCTATGTACTTGTTGTACATGTGGTGTTGTGTACATGTTTCATAGGTGGTGTTGAGTACATGTTGTGTTGTGTACATGTGGTGTGGTGTACATGTGATTTTGTGTACATGTGGTGTTGTGTACATGTGGTGCTATGTACATGTTGTACATGCAGTGCTGCATACGTGTTGTACATGTGGTGTTGTGTACATGTTGCACATGTGGTGATGTCTACATGCTTTTCATGTGGTATTATGTCCATGTTGTATATGTTGTGTTGTGTACATGTCGTACTACACTAAGTGTATTGTGTAGCTGTTGTATCGTGACCTTTGTATTCATTATGTTGTACACTTGGTGTAGGTGTATGTGTTGTGTTATATACTAGGTGTGCGTGTATGTATTATGTGGTACACCGTGTGTGTGTATGTGTCAGATGAACACTATGTGTATGGGTTTGGTAATTGATCCTATGTGTGTATGGAAAGGACAAAGAACAAAGGAAGAAGAAAACAACTGATTGAAAGATAAGTATCAATATATTATTTCAGTTTGAATTATGCATGTGATCTATGACTCTGGTTTATGATGGTTGTCTTTTGAGCCAACTAGATGTGATCTGTTCATACATGATGATTTGATCAAAGAGTTAGTTTGACTTGTTGTGACAGGAAGTAAATAGAATTGTAGGCGTACCTTATTTATGAGCTATCAATGAGGTATGATTTGAATTTCTTTCAATTTCTTTTAAATATAATGGAAATCATGTGCTTGGTTACATAGAAAATCATGGAAAATGTCGTTTTGGGTGGTTTAAATGGAATGCAAGAATTACCAGCAGTAAAAAGGAAATGGAATATGAAAAAATGTGTTAGTAGAACACATTAAGGAGCAGGGCCATTGTTTGACACTTGTGCCCAATAGTGTCCATTAATTTCCATGAGAATCCTATGACCAGTATAATGGCTTTAAAGCAAGTATATGCCTTGGTTTTTGGACAAATACATGTAATGAAACCTTGCAAAGGGATGGATTTCCCAAGGAATTGTGTAGCAGAGAAAAGAATATGAGTGGATCTAGGAAGGTGTGTGATTGCATGGAAGTGGGTGACCGAATTACCCAAGGGACTATGTAGCAAAGAAGGGAAGCCCAGGGAATGAATTTTTGAGGTCTTTAGCATTTCCAAATGGAATCAAAAGAACGTTGGGAGTGTGCCTTGGAACAATAAGAAAATAACATTTCATTGAGGAAACAAGTAGTGCAAGGATCATAGCACTGGACATTGGATGTTGGTTTGACTTTCGCAGTGGATTCTGGACTTCTTGGGAAGGAGCTGAATCTTGGTACTACTTTTGAGGGTGGAGGTGTGATCCTCTGGATTCCCTTGTTGTTGATGTAGGCACCATATCTTTTTATTTGTTGGTTAGAGAAAATGTGCATATTTATATGAGTACATTATTGTAAATAGTATATCGAGTTGGGGTTATAAAGTTCCATAGATAATATGAATATTTGTTGGATGAAACAAATGTGCATGAGTATATATGTGGTTGTTATTGTAAATATCGTAATGGACCATGTTATAAAACTCTTGTAAAATATATGTTTGTCATGTTTTCAACAATGGTCATTGTAAATACTGCAACAGGCTGGTTTATAAAGCTCCATAAGAAGTATCTTTTGTTTTTCAGTGGTTTGCTGGTCATAAATCTCATAGAACACCGAGGACAGTGTTCCCCCAAGAGGGATGGGTTTGTAACAACTCTTGGGGTATTTTCTATTTAAAAAAATAAGATGAAGGTCATGGGACACATATTCCAAGGTTAATGGTGGGAAGATATTATAGTGGAGATCACTTTTAGTTTATTTATGGGTAACGAAACTGGAAAATAAAAAGTGGCATTAATTGGCATTTTATTTATAGAATAAAGGAAAATAAGAGAAAAGGGAAATGAAGAGTCACAAATTTTCATCAGAAGGAAATTGAAGAGAAAATAGAGAAAAATGAAGAAAATAGAGGCCTCAGTGACAAAAATGCTTTTGAGGGTCAGTTCACAGCCTTTTTTTTTCATTTCGGTTCTGAAGATCTCATTTTCATTCTCTCCTTTTCTCATGCTCTTGTACACTTAGAGTATTCTTGGACAATTCTTGGAGCACTTTGGCACACATTGGATTTGGAGAAATAAGGAAAGCACAAGGGAACAATTGGAAAAACAACTGTAACTAAATTGCTTTGCAAGTAATAGGTTGCATGTGTGGTTTCCTCAAATATTTCTAGATGCATGGTATATGGATATGATTTTCAGGTTATTTGTTGTCCTTGCCATTGATATTTTCCTGAGTTAATAGTGGTTTCAGACTTGCCTTTCCATTTCATGGATAGGCATGGTGTTGTGGGTTGGAACAAATGCTCTCGAAGCCCTGGAATAGTTTGTGTTGAGATACTAGTCTTCGAGCCTAGGTTGGGACAAACACTCTAGAGCCCTGGAAGGTTGTGTGGGCTAAGTTCATAGTTCCTAAAGCCCTTGGAAACTTGGGTAGATATTGATTTGGTTGGTGTTAGTGATGTCCAACCATTGGGGTGAAACCACTGGTTGTGGGTTGAGGTGATTAGATTCTAGAAGTCCTAAATGGTGGTTTTTTGGTTTATTTGATGAGATCCCACATTCATGTCTCAAATATGGTGTAGGGGTGATGGGATGAAAGAGAGATTTGGTTCAACCCAGCCTATGGTTGGGTGGTACATGGAAGTCCTCAAGTTATTAATTATTTTAGAATTTTACTTTTTCCATTCAAGAAATCAGGCTTCTAATAGGTTTTAGGTATTAATAATCTTGTTCGAAATTAGACTACAAGATTCGTGGCACCAAATCTACATCCACATGGATTTAAGATTGTTCACTATATGTGTAGTGTTGACAAAAAAAATATTGAGGATGCAACTAGAAGTGGGAATAAGTGTTATGAGGAATTTGGTATATATAGATAAATACTAATTCCCTAGACAATAGCTATATCTAGAACAATAGTTTAAGTATTTTAGCCTTTTCCTATAAACAATGGATAAGACAAAGAGAATGAGAGGACCTACTTGTACTTTTTCTCTCCTCCCGTCTCCATTGTATTGGTCATGTTGCTCCTTCCCATACTTAACACGCCTAAGAAGTACCTGTAAACATCAACAGAAGACAGAAATAGTCAAAGTAAAATATCTATTGATTACAAGTAAATGGAAACAGATACATTCACACATATAAGCACCACATATCAAGATAAGCATATGGAAAAAGGTGCAAATAATTTATTAAATAGAAGGAAGAATTACAACCATGAAGCCTGATTCGAAGTCACTCCTCCAGCTTTGGTTCCATCTATATCACATGATAAGCATGACAATCCAACATCATAATGATACTTACAATAGTCTCAATTCTCAAACTAATATTATCTCCTTACAATCATTGAATTTAAACCCCCCTAATCACTTAGATGAGTGATCAATTTATAGGAAGATGGAGGAGGTTTTGTCATTAATGAGGGTATTGAATGGCCTTCCATACTTAGAATTAGTTCCATGGAGGAAGGGATCAGAGGATTGGAGGTATCTTAACTCATTTCTCATCCATTTTAGAGCTCATAGGAGATGATAACTATGGGAATCTTCTAGAATGCTCTAGATGATAAGAATATTTCCCAAACCCTATGCAAATTTTGGTCAAATTCACCCATCGCAGGTCAAAGAAGGCCTAAGTTCAATGCAGAGCACCTTGGCATGGACTTAACTGCTCTATAGAACACCCTTGCATGGGCCTAGCTGTGCTGGTCCCTCTACAGGTCATTTCAGGATGATTTTAGGCCATGAAACTGTCTGGGAAGGAGGCATTCAAAAGGTTTACTTGTTTAGGGCATGTAGAAACTAAAATTAAGGTTTGATGAGCCCTAAAAGACTAATCTAGGTGATGGGAGTGATGTGCCGAAATGGATCTGTAACAGCTACCCCCTAAAGCATGAAGTCAAAAGTGTAATGTCGAGTGATATGCTTTACGATGTGATTAGGAGGTTCCGAAGTGGTTGGTGACCTACATCGATTACAATACATCATATCATGATATTTTTATTCTTTCTCATGAATTCCTGAGGGAAGGCATACCCATGCTCAACATATAAACTTTCATTACAAGTACATAGATAATCATCTAAAGATATAGACCCATGATCGGAATGACCATCAATATAAAGCCATTATACAGATGATTTGGTACATTTCCTGAAATCGCAACCTAGATGGATGAACCTAGATCAGGGGTCTTCAATCTCGTTTAATCGTTCACTCAAGTATGAGTCTAACCTGTGAATATGTGATCTGAATTCGAACATGGGAAGACACGTTTGATTACCAGCCAATGATGTAAGCTGTTAACAGACATGAGAGAAATCACTGATAATGATAATGATTTTCAAGGTACTACAATACATTCTGCATGGTGTGAATGGATGTTTTGATGTCGAACACCATACAAATTGTTTCAGTCGAAGGCTAATGATGTGAACCTATCACCGGAACCATGAAACCTGTCATTGATGTATGCAAGCCTCAAGGTACTAGAAGGGTGTTTCTAAGTCAACTTCTTGGATAATGAGCTGATGTCAACAAGAAGCAACTTGTCGTAGGAGGGCCTTGACGTATACCACATCAACGATACGAAACAAATGTAATGATTTTGGAGACGGAATTTGACTTACGACACAAGGTTTAGGAATGGCGGTGATGAAAGTGAAGGTTTATGGTATTGCAAAGGATGAATTTTAACTGAGTGACTTCTCTTGAACATATCGGCGACATTGAATGAATTGGGAGCATTGCTAGTTTGACAACAATTTAGTAACTTTGGGTAAAATGTAACTAGACAGTTTTATACCGAAATATTAGTTATGTAACGACGATCGATGATATAAAACTAACAAATGCCCATGAAATGTAATGTGCGGAGAATCATTGTTGAATAAAAAATTCCAATCCATTCAGTTTCTTGTCTTGGTTATTCATTGAGCTTTCTTGTTTTTCTTCATTATTTCGGTTATTGTTACAACAGATGGTATCCGAGCTCCGAGGGCCAAGCAATTGGTGCGGTGAGCGTGTGCGTTGAAGAAAAGGCGTGAAGGGCTGTAAGTGCTCTGCGTCAAGGAGTGGAGAGCGGCTATGCATTGAAGAAAAGGTGTGAAGGGCTGTAAGTGCTCTGCGTCAAGGAGTGGAGAGCGGCTGTGCGTTGAAGAAAAGGTGTGAAGGGCTGTAAGTGCTCTGCGTCAAGGAGTGGAGTGTGGATGTGTGTTGAAGAAAAGGCATGGTGGCTGTCACATGGTTGGAGCAATTTTTTTTTTTTTTTTTTAGGCTGTGCGTTGAAGAAAAGGCGTGGTGGCTGTCAAATGGTTGGAGCAGTTTTTTCTTTGCTGCGTGATTTTTTTTCTAGAAGTGTTGCATGCTGTCTAGCGTGCTACCAGAGAGACCTGTGGCTTTGCGTGACAAGGACTGTCCCTGCTTGAACTTGTGGCTCTGTGTGATTTTTCCAAAAGTGTTGCATGTTGTCCAGCGTGCTGCCAAAGAGCCGCTGCCCAGGAGACCGTGTATTCTTTCTTCAGAAGTGCTACATGTTGTCCAGCGTGCTGCCACAGAGCCGCTGCCCAGGAAATCTGCGTGTGTAAAGACCAGGAGTTGCTACCATTTGTTGTTGCGTGCTGCCAGAGAGCCGCTGCCCAGGAAGTCTGCGTGCGTGAAGATCAGAACGCCAGAACGTGTTCTTTCAAACCATCTGCGTACGGTCTCTTCTGCGTGATTGGTATGCGTACTGAGCCTGTTTGATCCGCTACAGAGAGAACCCGTGTTGGTTGCCAGAACCTGTTCGAAAGAGGAAAAAACCTTTGTTCTCAGTGTTTGCTACTAGAACTTGTTCGGAAAATCTGGGTATTTTTTTTTAAAGAAATTTTGTCTTAGAAATTTTTTTCTTCAGAAAGCTGTGAAGGTAAAGTTTTTTCAATTCTAAAAATAAAGGGTCGATGTGAAAAAGTTGAAGGAAATATTTCATTTTTTGAATTGAAGAAAAAAAACGGGTGAAAAAGTTGAAGGAAAGATTTCATTTTTTGAATTGAAGAAAAACGAAGGGTGAAAGGAAACAAAGGATTTCAAATTAAAAAAAAAAATTCTATTGAATTAGGGAATTATTTATTTTTAAAAGTTTTTTTTGAGAAATACAAACAAAATTATATATATAATTCCTAGAAAGACTGAAACCCTAGGAAGGAGGAAAAATGGCCAAGATGTCGAATGAAAAATTCGAGGTGGAGAAATTCACCAGAAAGAGAAATTTTGCTCTTTGGAAACTGAAGGTTAGGGATTTGCTTGTGCAACAAGGGTTGAACAAGGCATTGGATGGGGCAACTAAGAAACCTGCAACCATGACTACTTCAGACTGGGAGGACTTGGATGTCTGAGCACTCAGTACCATCAGGTTATGCCTAGTGGATGAAGTTCTCTTCAACATTGTTGAAGAGACTACGGCATCAGGTTTGTGGGAAAAACTTGAAAAACTCTATATGAAAAAGTCATTAACCAACAAAATTTATCTGAAAAGACAGTTATACAGTCTTCGAATGAAAGAAGGTTCAAACGTTGCATAACATTTGAATGTTTTTAACACACTAATATGTCAATTAACAGATATGGAAGTTAAAATACAGGAAGAAGATAAAGCAATAACTTTGTTGTGTTCTCTGGCTGAATCATGGGATCACTTTGTAACTTCAATCAGCTTGAGCACTACTGATTCTTTGAAGTTTGAATCAGTCATGAGAGCTCTCCTTTCTGAAGAAGTACGAAGGAAATCCAACACTGAAACAGCTGCATTAGAAGCCATGGTAGCTAGAGGACACTCAAAGGAAAGAGGAGAAAAACCAAGGGGGTCTTCCAGATAGAAATCGAAGGGAAAGAACTGTAAGGAAAAATGTTGGAACTGCAATAAAATTTGACACTTGAAGAAGGACTGTTGGAAACGAAAGGAATTCAAAAACCCGAAGAACGAAGCGAATCAGGTCGATTCAGGTATGATAGACGAAGTTTTATCTGCTAAAGAATTATGTATGATAGATGAAACTTCACCTAAATGTAATATCTCTCAGGGTTTAGATAGCTAGCTGTTAGACTCTAGTGCTTCACATCACATTTGCCAACATAGAAATTGGTTTACCTCATATGAAAATGTAAACGGTAGTTCTGTGTTTATGGGTAACAATGTGTCATGTCAGACTGTTGGGATGGGAGATATCAGGATTAAGATGTATGATAACATAGTTAGAACATTAACTAGTGTTAGACATGTACCTGATTTGAAGAAAATTTTGATTTCTTTGGGAGTGTTGGATTCAGATGGTGATACGTTTACAGGTCAGGATGGCGTCTTGAAGTCTTTAAAGGAGCACTTGTGGTTATGAAGGCAGAAAAGGTCGAAAATCTTTACAGGTTAAAAGGAAGTACTCAGATCAGTGAAGCAGCGGTTGAGTCAGAAAAGGAAGAAGCAGGTACTCATCTATGGCATCAGCGATTGGGTCATATGAGCGAGAAAGGTCTTCAGATATTGATGAAACGTAAATCTCTTCCCAATCCGAAATCCTTGAATTTAGATTTCTGTAAACATTGTGTGTATGGAAAACAGTGTAAACAAAGATTTAAAGTTAGAAATCATAATAGTAAAGATGTTTTAGACTATATTCATTCTGATCTGTGGGGGCCTTCCCCTCTTGTGTCATATGGAGGTGCACTGTATTTTTTAACGTTTATTGATGATTACTCCCGGAAGGTTTGGGTCTATATGCTAAAAAGGAAAGCTGATGTACTAAATGTCTTTGAACAATTTAAAGTAATGGTAGAGAAAAGAACAGGCAAATCTATTAAATGCTTAAGAACTGATAATGGTGGTGAGTTCACTTTAGTTGAATTTGAACAATACTGTAAGGATGAGGGAATTGTTAGACACAAAACTGTTGTTTATACTCCTCAACAAAATGGTGTTGCTGAGCGTATGAATCAGACTCTTATGGAAAGAGCCAGAAGCATGATCATCAATGCTAACTTGAAAAAAGAGTTGTGGGTAGAAGCAGTATCTACTGCTTGTTATTTAGTTAACAAATCACCTTCAGTAGAAATTGATTGTAAAATTCCTAAAGAAGTTTGGATAGGCCAGTCTTGTGACTATTCACATTTGAAGATATTTGGCTATGATGCTTATTCTCTCATTCCGAAAAATCAACGTTCAAAATTAGATCCAAAGTCGAAATGTTATGTCTTTGTTGGGTATGACTATGCAGTGAAAGGATATAGGTTGTGGGATCCTACATTGCGAAAGATAGTCATTAGTAGAGCTGTAACATTTGATCAATCCTCTCTTTTAAAATCAACTATTGAAAGAATTGAACAGGAACAGGTATCGCTAAATCAACGAGTTCAGTTGGAGGCTAGAATTTTCGGTGACAGTCGAAAGGAAGGAGAAACCTCTAAAGAAAAAGGTGTTTAAGACACAAAGGAAGCTATTGAAGCTTCTAAACCAGTGCAAGTTTCTGAACCAGTTGCTCTAAGAAGGTCTACAAGGGAAAGGAAAATTCCAAAAAGGTATGAAGATTCTGCTTCATCTTTTTCTTTGATTACTGAAGATGGGGAACCTTCCTGTTATCAGGAAGTAGTAGATGATATAGATAGCGAAAAATGGAAAGCTGCTATGGAAGAAGAAATGGACTCCTTAGCCAAGAACAATACCTGGGATCTTGTAGAGCTTCCTGAAGGGAGAAGTGTTGTTGGATGCAAACGGGTCTTCATGCTGAAACGGGAAGTTGATGGAAGTATCGAAAGGTATAAGGTGAGACTGGTAGCAAAAGGGTATTCTCAGGTTGAAGGTATAGACTTTCATGAGATTTTTTCTCCAGTTGTAAAACTTGTTTCTATTCGTACTGTGTTGGCACTAACTGCGTTGCTTAATCTTGAGTTAGAACATTTAGATGTTAAAACAACTTTTCTACATGGTGATTTGAACGAAGAGATATATATGGAACAACCAGAAGGTTTTGTACAAGGTCGCAGTAGAAGATTAGTTTGCAAGCTCAGGAAATCACTGTATGGTCTGAGGCAGTCTCCCAGACAATGGTACAAGAAGTTTGATTCCTTCATGGTGAGCCAAAACTTTATAAGAAGTGAGTATGATCATTGTGTATACTTCAAAATTTTCAATG
>APFE030118836.1:0-17768 GCA_000404065.3 Pinus taeda | reverse complement strand
CTTGATCAATCATCCATAAACAGCAACCTGCAATCCATAGACATGATCCATATGTCAAAAAATAGACATAGTCTAAAAATAGACTTGCGCCAAAAATAGCCTGCGGGCCCACTTAGTGAAGGCGACTCTTTTCACTAAGCTCCATCATCTTGTTGCAATCTCAACAAGGATTTCTCACATGTAGGAAATTTCCATCCTCTAAGAGTGGCACCTCCTTCCTAGACAAGCCCCCTACCTTAATCCTCTTCAGGTTGAGCCTATCCTTAGTCCTTCGTCTCAACACCCTCCCCCCCCTTGATTTCATAAATTTGAACTTCAATGGAGCATATAAAGGTAATCCAGGACTTGGCGACTTTGGTGGAGTTTTTAGAGATTATTGTGGCTATATTATATTCATGTTGTTTGGTCCCTTAAGGAACACTACTAACAACATTATATAATTAAAAGTCATAGAATAAGGCCTATGAATGGCTCATTCCCTAGGATTTTAAAAGCTAATAGTAGAAGGTGACTCTAAAATGATTATCAACATGACATCAAATATTCTCAATGGCACCTACCTAGGTAACGTCCCCCTTTGTTGGTGCTTGGCTAGATCCTTAGATAAGATGATTAAACTCCTCTCTCTCATTCAATTCATCATTCTTTGATATGTGCATCAAACAAGAAAAATTCGTTCTAACCTTTTAGCAAATGAAGGTTGCAAAGTCCAAACTATGTCAATCTTCTTGTTCTCGATTTCACTTTTGAACTTGTCCCTAAAATAAATTTGTTTGGAACATGTGCACCAAGATTTACATTTCCTACATGGGGTGACTTGCGCAATAAACATGGGGAGAAGCATTATTGTCATCCCACCCATTAATACAGAGGGAGGATATGATAACACATCCCCCCTTAACACCAATGAAGCACATCCTGTCAACCTTGATTGCACTGCTCCTTAACTCAGCACACATAATGAAGGACCTCATGCACACACAATGGCATTTAGTGCTTAAACTCTCTTGGTGCACTTAGAGATTAGGTAGGATTAAATCCATCTATTTGTGTTGATCAATAGACACACTTGAGCTTGAGCTCATGAAACATAATAGTCATTCATGAAGGCAAAGGTTTTTCATAACACTCAGAGCCACCCCCTTGCACACGAGTTACATTGATTTATTTTAGCATGTCAGGTCATTTCAATCATTATGCTTAATCATGGAAAAAATGGGTATAGATTAGATCACGTAGCTACATGTATTTCTTTGGCTTGAGTCCTTTTATTTGGTTGTTTCTTGTTCAACTCCACTTCCTCTCTTTCACATCTGAGTGATAGCTTTGGACTCATGAGTTGTCTCCTTTTTCAGCTATTATCTCTCTATGTATTCATGGGCTTGCCTTCTCTTCTAGTTGCTAGTTCCTTGGCCCCTCCTACGAGTCCTAACTCTAACTTGGATTTTTACCCTCAATTTTGTCACTCCCAACATTTCATTTCTTCAACCCACCCCTCCTTGCCTCCCTCACTCACTTTAGTTTCTCCCTCGTCAACCCTTATTTTCCATATTCCATTAGTTTTGAACTCTATTTCTCCTTTAGCCCTCTATCTCCTCTCTAGCTAACTTTTAACATCCTTAGTTAGAATACAACAGTGAGACTTCACATTCCCTACTACTAAGAGGTGAGTGGCTATAGGGTCCAACAAAGAGTGAAGAGATTTAGTACTTATTCTCCTAGCCATATTTTTCTACAAATCTAAGAAACAACTCCTTAAGCAGAGTGAGAAATTACGTATGAACACTAGTGTCTTACAGATTCCAAAGTGTTAACTAAGGTGGAAAATTGGGTTATAGATATAAGACACTCTAGAGGCGACTTCAACTACTACATGCATGTTGTTGACCTATATTGGCATTCACAAACACTGCTAGGAATGGTGTTGATCAATAGGAATGAGGCTCAGGGAGACATCCTCCTTCAACTAGAAGAGATTGAGGTGCTATCCCACTCCACAGATTGTAGACTTAGTAAAGTTGAAGTTCACCTTGGTTTATCACCTACTCCAAGTTGCTCTCTAAAAGGAAACAAGGACCCCATCCCACACCTGCTCCAAGCTGCTAACCAAAAGGAAACAAGGACCCCATCCCACTTGAAGCCTGTGGCTCCAGCAAGTCCTAAATGTTCTCTAGGTTAGCTAGTTTTTTATTTCTTAAACTTAGTTTTTCTTGTTTTTTAGCAAGACAAATGACCCTAACAACCAAATCATCTTTATTGTTTTTAGTTTTTTTTATATATATTTTGGTTGAAACCCATCAAAAATTTCACATAACTATTATGAAAACTGAAATTTTGTGCTTATAGTAAATGATAAATGAGGCATTTTGTATTGTTAATGTGAGAAATATGTGCTCAACAAAACTAAATAATATATGGATATTTGTATTTTTTTTTACTAAGCTGATGTGGTATTTTGATTAAGTAATATATGTTTTTTTTATTGTTTCAATAAAATGATGCGAGTATTTTGATAAAATTTGATTAAATATAATATATGTTTTTTTGGTATTGTTTTAATAAAAAGATGTGAGTATTTTGATAAAATATAGAATAGTTAGTTTTTATGTTTTAGTTTTTATAAGGTTTTAAATTTATGAAGTAAATTCTCACATACCATTAACACCACTCACCCATCCAACTACCAAACACAACCTACGCATTTGAAAGGAGTAGTAAACCGTAAACGTATTCAAGAAACTAGCCGACTCCACCATTAAATTTTTACGTACATATAAAAGCACTTCACATAGATCGTAATATCGTGAACATCTCTATCAACGTGTACATGCTCTTTAATTTCCACCTCTACAACGAAAATCTTCCCTGCAGCTTACCAAAATGGAGTCCGATCGTGGTTTTCCCGATGAATTTGTTGATACACTGGTTCAAGATTTCGCTTACGATCCAATTAGATTGTCTATGGAAGAAGATCCTGTACAGATGCTCTATGATCGCAAGACGCTCGAGAGAATTTGGGACACCAAACACGATGCTGTCAATCCATACACCCTCCAGCCTTTCAACATTAGCAATGCCGTTCCGCAGGTTGAACTGAGGCAACAAATGTCCCAATACATTCTTGAGAACAGAAACCGAACCCTAACCCTAGATCTTGACGTTATTCCCGACTACACCGCTGTCTTGAGCACGATAGACATGAAGAAACTCTTGAGCGAATTGAGAATTTGTTATGAAGATTTAGATTCTCATTGTTCAACTGCAATTGCTCAGGAGAAAACGGGAAACATGGAGGAAGAGAAGTATTGGAAGGCACTGTGGAAGAAATTAAATCTACTACGTCTTTATTGCGAGTACAGGCCTGAAAACAGAGAGACATTTTCGTCTATCAAGGGATATGAATACTTTTTCAAAGTAGTTAGTGAACCCCTTCTTGTTTTATGCCGTGAATACTATTCTGTATGTGATTATATCAAGGAAGTGTTCAGAGAAGCGGCAAGGATTGTGGATATCATTGGTGTGAAGTACATCGATCTGCAATCGGTACCTGAAAAATCTGTATGTGCGTTTGTACACATGTTAACTCATCTTGCGGAGTTAGAGTATTTGAAAATCCAGAGTATGGTTTTAAGAATTTATAGTCAGCTGTTTTTTGGCAGCATAAATTATCTTCTTGGAAGCATAAGTGTTCAGAGAAGCGACATTTTCTGTAATAGAGTCGTAGAGACTGTTTTTTATCTGTTATCTCGCGAGAACGTCCCAGATATAACCAATGAAGATCTGTACAACGGAATGTTGACACTCAAAGCTGGGTGGATCAAAAACGCCAACCTCGTCTTAGACTCTGGACAGTACGTGGACGTTCTAGTGAATATGGTTATAATTTGCGTTTCCCGTTTGGAAACCCTGCATGCAGATGCAGTTCGTCATGCTAAATCCAGATCTCACAACACTGGAAATGACCAGACTATCAATATTCATAAAATTAGTACGGCACTCTACCAAGGCCTCTCCTTGATTGATTGGTTGATTGATCGGTGGGTGACAGATATTTTAAATGGTGGTCATAGCTTTGCAGATCAGAAGGCAAGGCTACAAACCTTGGATATAGTAAAAGAGATAATTCGAATGGTGAAACTTGATCTTTCAGGTTTCAAATTAATGGAACCATCTCACTTCCATTTCAGTCTTAATATTGCAAGGGCACTTTTTAAACAAGGTGGTTTCAATGTGATCAGTAAAAAAGACGTTGAAATTTTCAGAAAGTTTCTTAAAAGCAATGATGTGAAGAAATATGGCAACCAGGTTAAGATACTGCTTCAAGGCTTTATAAGGGATGCAGATGCCCTGTATCTTAAGTAGAGACTACGTGCATCCACAGATTCCGGAAATAGAAGTTGTGCAGTCACAAATAGAAGCCGGGCAGTCAGATAATCGTGAGATGATGATGCTTTCATCTGTCATTAGTGATTGATGTGCAATTTCTTCTTTAGCATTTAGGTTTTTTTTCATTCCTAAAGCTGTCAACTTAGTCATTGGATATCTCTGATTTCTTGTTTGGAAAGTCATTTGATTATTACATTTCTTAATTTGAGTGGCAAAAGTTTGTAAAGCTATTTTGTTCCAGTATAATATTTATTTGATTTTTAAAAATAATAAATATCAATTTATAAGTATCTTAATAAAATAACATTTTAAGTTTTGAAAAATAATAAATATCAATTTATAATATCTTAATATTAAATTCTAAGTTGTGAGAGGGATTAATTTTTTTATTGTAAAAGTGATTTGCACTTTTAAAAATTTGAACTATATATTTAATAAATCCAAAATCAATCCAAAATAAAGATATATCTGAATTGATTTATTCAATAAATTAACTTCAAAGAATACAATCTAAGGTTTGAATTCATCCTTCATCACAAAGACTTCTATGGAAAGTTGAGGCATCCTTTTGGACAAGGCTATTTTTTATTCATCTATAGACTAGGCCAAGTTTCCTTGCAAATTGTTAAGGTCAATATGAGGCTATTGTGGGTTATCTAAGGTTACATCTGTTGCTTCACATGAAGACCTATTCAAAAGTCTCATATAGACAAAGATCACTGATGTTCCTTGAAGTGTTTTGCAAACTCATCTGAAGCAATCCAGAATGGTAGAGTAACTTAATTCAATGGTTGGCCCAAAGATTGGTTTAAGGACTTTATATGACATGTCCCTCTAACATATTAAGGCTATTCATTGTGGTGAACCATCTTAAGCTACTCTTCCACATTTCTCTGGTACAATCCAATCCTTAAAGGCTTATCTTTATAAGTAAGGTTTTCATTGGATCATTTTTTGTGTAGGACTAGTTTGGAATAAGGATGACTGGAGACTTTCATTGTTAGATTGTGAACCATTTTAGAGTGATTTCCAAGGTATTTTAAGGTCAAGTTAATTATAATATTTGGGAAAAAGTATCCCTAAGAATATTGATCATTTTCACACCACATTGAGAGCATAAAATCCTTATCTTATCAGTCATTGAAATTCAAAAAGGGGCTTCATCTATAGTAGTGGAAACTTTGTATTAAGGGCCTGAAAGACCATTAGATAGCAACATATGTGTGTTGGAATAAGAGGTGCACTATTGACAACAAGATAAGGACAGAAAAAAGTAGACTAACAAGGTTAGGTCAGTGGTAGAGGAAGACATCTTCAGGCATATCCTTAAAAGTCAATGGCACACTTGACATCAATAGACTTGAGATCACTAAACGGAATCTTCAGGAACAATATTACAAATACCTACATTAGAAAACTTGAGGCATGATTTGATTGACGTGCATTATCAAGTATTGAAATTGGACAAGTGAACATTTACAGTATATAAGGGGGCAGTTTTGTATTTAGGCATTTGATTCTATATCTATAGCATACATTGGTAGTAATGGGGTTTATTGAATATCTTTATAAGTGGGTCATTTTCCTTAGTACGGGAGACCACAATTTATTTCTTTGTTTTTTCAGGATTATTGAGTGGTGCAAGGCAGGAGAGTGAAGCCTACATGGAATATGTATAGCCTATGAAACGAGAATAGAAGAGGAGAACCCATCCAAAAGAGAAGCATCCTTTACGACATCTAACAAGATAAGAAAAATTACAACAATTAAAGCCAATCAGTAGTTGTAGCTGTAGTGAGATTTAGGATGAAAAACTAGCCAATTTTGTAATGAAATTGAAGACAGAAACCGGAAAATATAAATGTAAGCTCCTCTTGAAGTGTTTCAAATTTGGTGAAATTGTTATTTTTATTCAAAATTTCCTTATGCAAAATGTTCAGATGATGAAGAATAATCTCCTAAGAAGGTAAAGAAAAATCCGAAAAGATATAAGAAACTAGGTAAAATTAAAGTCTTCAAGGAAAGTCTCTACTCAAAAGAAGACAGTTCTCATCTTATGAAGAGAGTGGAAGTTACACGATAGTGACAGTGACACTCGAAGGGTTTTATTTATGGAAATGGATAATAGAAAGGGATATCCTAAAGAAGATGAAGAAGAATGTGAGGTATACCTTAAAAGAGAGCTTGTGAGTGCTTTAAAAGATGTAAAGATAGAAAGGATGAAAGTTGAGGCATTGGTAGCCAAGTTGAGTGAAGTAAAGAGACACGCTAAAGGTCTCAACAAGAACACTGAAGAGTCATAGGAGCTTATCATCAATCTAAAAGTGCAGTTAGAGGATGCCAAGAAAATTGAAGAAATACCCAAAAGGGAATTGGAGGAATGCACCCAAATAAAGGAGAGTTTGGAAGCATAGATAGTCTCACTACGAAAGGAAGCAAATAAGAGGAATATCCAATAAAATTTTGTAAATAACACCAAAGTGTTGAATGAAATTATTAAGAAACAAATTCCATGCAATGACAAATCAGGATTAGGATACAAGTCCACCTTTTGTCAAAGTTTCAAGCTCCACGATGACAGAAAAAGAAGCCAAACAAAAGTCACATATAAATATCATCAAGGACCCTATCAAGAAAGAGGAAAGTATTCTTGCAAAATAGAAGGTTCCAGATCAGAAGAAACAAAATCAACAACCTATAATAAGGAAACCTCAAGAGAAAGGTCTCTATAGAACTACACCACGAAGAAGATATCCCACTCTCAAGTATCAAACTATTTTCCTTGGTATATGTTATTCTTGCAAAAATTATGGGCACAATGCTATGAACTATAAAGCTTATGGTAGGAATAGAAGCAACATTGGAAAGTATTCTAGGAATGTTTAACCCATAAAATATTATGAAGGGCACAACAAAAAATGCAACAAGTTTGGATCCTTTAGTAATGAAGTATAGTTATACAAATGCAACAATTTTGGACATGTAGAAAACAAGTGCAGGTTGAACACTCCTCTGAGGGAACCAAAGCATGAATTAAATGTTTCTTCAAAAGAACCTTCAAGAATTTAGAAGAAGGATAAAAGAAATATGATTTCTCTAAAATCCCAAAGCAAGAAAAGTGTATGGTATGTCAATAGTTTCTTCTCAACACATACTACAAGGGACGAAGACAAATTTGCATCTTTGCAGGAAGAAAACAATGGAACAATCTCATTTGGAAATGATAATTTAGCTAAGGTTATAGGATAGGGCACAATTAAGCTCGGAAGCAAGGATGTCATGGTAGAAGACATTTTTCTCATTTAAAATATGAATAATAACCTACTAAGTGTGAGTCAAATGTGTGACCAAGGACACACGCTTCTTTTTAACTCAAGGAAATGTGAAATAAGAAGGGAGAAATTAGGTAGATTAGTGGCAACTACAACAAGGACACCAAATGATATAGATATCTTGGATGAAATTGGAGATAAAGGTTGTTTCTTGGCAAAAAAGGTTGAAAGTTGGCTTTGGCACAGGAGAACGGGTCACATGAACTTGATAATCTGGTAAAAATTAGTAAAAAGGAAGTTGTAAGGGAGATGCTAACAAATTCAAAACCAACAAGGACCATGTGTAAGCACCACGGGGCTAGAAAAAAGACAAGGGTTGAGTTTAGGACCAAGGAATGCTCCACTTCAAAATCGTTAGAGTTAGAGTTAGTACATACTTACCTATGTGGACCAATGAGAACCAAAGGATTGGAAGCTGAACGATACTACACATTGTTTATCGATAGTTACACCAAAATGATGGTAGTAAGTTTTCTAGAGAAAAATTCAAAAGCATTTGAATGCTTCATAATTTACAAAGAGATGGTAGGAAATAAAACTGATTTGAGAATCAAGTGTTTAAGATTAGATAATGGAGGGGAAATCACATATAAAGAATTCCAACACTTCTGTGAAGAACAACGAATAAAAAGGTAATTCTTGGCTTCCAAAACACCACAAAAAAATGGAGTTCTTGAAAGAAAGAACAAAATGGTGGAAGAAATGGCAAGGACCATGTTGAATGATTTCAAATTGAGAGACATATTTTGGGTTCAAGGAGGGAAATTTGTGCATATTTTGTATAGAGGAATGCTTAGAAACAAAAGTGACAAGACCCCATATTAACTATGGAAGGGGAGACTGGTGAACATGAAGCACTTCAGAGTTTTCATAACCAAATGCTACATAAAAATGGAAGATAAGAAGATTGAAAATTTTGATTTCCAAGTAGATGAGGGTATATTTGTTGGATACTCACATAAAAGTAAGGCTTGCAAATTTATAATTTAAGACTCAACAAGATAGAAAGAATTAATGTAACATTTGATGAAGTTCATGGGAAAAATACCAAGCAAGGACAGTCATCTTCAAAGAAGAAAGAAACAAAAGAACCATAGTAAGAAGGAAGAATAAAAGAAGAAGCACAATCGGAGGAAGAGTCAGCTATCAACCAGGAAGAAACAGAAGGTAATCACTAGGAAACTTCTTAAACTCTTAAAATATGGTATCAAAAGAATCATCCATTAGAGAAAATCATCAATGATATGAATGCAAGAACAAGAACCAGAAGAAGCTGACAAATATGTATCCCAGAAAACGGACATATTGCACTATTGTCCACATCGAGCCTAGCAAATTTGAAGAAGCTAGGCATGATGAACATTAGATAAAATCCATGGAAGAAGAATTCAACAAGATAAAAAAGATTGAAACATGGAAATTGGTTGAAAGACCTAGGGATAAAAATGTCATTGGTACAGAATGGGTCTTTAGGAATTAGTTTTACGGATATGGGCGGGTGACTAGGAACAAAGTGAAATTAGTATGTAAAGGATATGTACAGGTTGAATGAATACATTTTAGAGAGGAATTTGCATAAGTTGCCAGGATGGAAGCTATTAGGATGTGTTAGTACTCCGTAATTTCTTAAGGCTATAAAAGAAATTGCAAACGTAACCACAAAACCACTTTGAAGTTTAGAAACTAGCCCTTCTAAATTCAGAGAGGGATCTCTCTATTAGATTTAGCTTTGTTTACTTTGTAGGATTTTAGGCTAAATGTTAAAGTTCAGCGTTTGGTTTTTAAAATAGTTTGGTTGGAACAAGGAGGAAATCCATTGGGCAATGGGGTCAAAGGAGCTTAGAGTGATAAAGTTGCAGAAATATCAAGCTTAAGTGTAACAGGGCAAGGTAGGCATGTTGTTGGATCTTTGTAGTTTATGAAATAGAGAAGGAAGAAAAGATTAAGAATCACTTCAAATATAGAGCATTGTTACCTGAATTTTATCTTTAAACTTCATTGGAAAACATTGATTATTGCTTTAAACCATAACAGAGTGTGTTGAAATAAATTATGTACTTAATATTCTTAAAAACAATAAAGAAATGAAAGACATATGAAAACGGAGACAAGACAAGATTACAGTAAAAAGAACTTCATCGCACAATTATGACACATGAATCATGTAACAAATTTTTTGTATTGATGCAAATGGCCACTTGAGCTCAATAAACAACTTTACAATGAATGCTAGTATTTCTTAATACGAATCCCAACATCAATACTTAGAATTCTGAAGTATTTATACAAGTTCTATCTAAATATCTTGACATAAAATATAAAATTTATTACAAAATATCTCAAAGATTTTTCACAAAATAGAACAAAATTAGAGGAGATATGAAACTGTTGTGGTTGTTGGCACTATCCTTGAGGGTTATTGTTGATGATTGGGCCTGAAGAAGTGTTGTCATGTTTTCTTGTTGTTGGAGGTGAAAATTTTTTACTCCAACAATTCACATAATGTATCCCAATGCTCTTCACTTAGGATAGAAAACTTTAATAACTTCCTGCAAGTCTCATCTACCTCAATATACTTTTGAAAAGTAGGCTAGGCGAGAAACAGGTGCTTGATCTCCTGCTTGATGAACAGGTCAAACTCTATAGCCTACAAAAAAGTGTTCCCTATGATGCTTCCTTTAATGCCTGCAAAATTTGATTTATCTTGGTGTCAAACACACATGGTGAGCGAGAACAAATAGTAAAGATAAAACATGCAATACAATTTTATTCACAATTGATATACATTTCTAGTACAATATGGTGATCGTTGGGATTCACATCCGAAGGTCCCTTGGACTCCTTTTGTCCATTCAGCTTCCACACTAACCCATTTAGGATTAGGTGTCCAACATTCCCCCCCTTAATCCGAAGGGTTATGTATGAGTCCAAGAAGAGAGCTTTAATACAAAATGTGCAAATATGCATGGCAGCACTAGGCTGAATGTGCTCTATGAAATGTTGGTATAATATGGCGGTGGTTTAAGGATGGCCACCAACACTGGAACGCTTAGTGCATTTCCCGGAACTCTTCCAAAACTGGCAAGAAGCTGAAGTCTTCTGCTAGAGGAAGTGATCCTATTGTTTTAAAGATGGAAACCTTCAACCATAAAAGGGAGTTCTCACCCCGCATAAAAGGTAAAACTTCAACCTGAAAAGGGAAGTCTCAACCTGTGATGGTTTAAGGATTACCAACAACTCTGGAATGCTTAATGCATTTCCTGGAACTCTTCCAAAGCTGGCAAGAAGCTCGAGACTTCTGCTAGAGGAAGTGTTCTCAATTTTGTTCCTGGAACTCCTCCAAAACTGGCAAGAAGCTGAAGTCTTCTGCTAGAGGAAGTGTCCCAGATTGCCAACTGAAGGCATGCTCAGGGGAATCTTTGTCTCTGGCCACAACTCTGAAACTGGTGTGGCAGGTTGTGGCTCAGGCTCGCTTGATGTGGCTTTGAAGCTTGTAGATGACCATCATTTCCCCCCCTGTCAGATACAAGGTGACAAGATGGAGAAAACTCAACTGTAAGACTATTCAATATTATGGAACAAGTTCTGACATGTGTTTGAAATATCTTCTTGGCTATTGATGCCCATTGCCAAGAAGCGATCCATCCTAGATGAATCTTTGTTCTTGCAGGACGTTTGTTGTTGAAGCATCTGTTTGAAGAATGGTTGGTTTTATGACAGTGCTTACATGGATGAAGATCAAAACAGTGATCTTTCAGATGGCCAACTCGATCACAATGTTGGCATTTCACGATCTGTTGTTGTTGTTGTTGTTGTGGAAGAGGAGCAGGTGAACTGTCATTAATGAAACCAGCACTCTGAAACTGAATGGGTTTGGCATAGTCTGGAATATGAAAGGACAAGTCCTTGTCATATCCAAGACCGGTTCTATGCTTGTTGTGGACAAGTTGTTCCCAAGGTCTGATGATGGGCTTGGGAAGTGCAGACTTAGTTTCTGCATCTGCATGTACAACTGCTGCTTTATTAACTTGCTGTTTATGGGAGTCTGTTTCAATTTTCTGAACAGAAACAGGTTCAGAAAGATGACTCCATTGCTGTAGTTCTTCTCGTTGAAGCTGAGATTCAAGCTCCAAAAACTCTATTTTTTCCTGTGTATTCTGCAGACATGCTTTAATGTCACAAAGAGTGTTCTTGTTGATTTTAACTGTATCTTCGACAGTAGATTGTATCAGAGTTTTGAGAAACTCTAATACACCACCAATTAGAGCCATAACAAGTGCACCACTATTAAAATCAAAGCGTAATAATTCTAATGGCAGGAAATGACTGAGCTCTCCTCCAGAAAATGCTGCTTTTAATTTCAACTTTCTACCTTCATGACTAGATAAAAACTGATTAAAAAAACTTCAATATACTATCTCGATACTTCAATCTGAGCATATAAGCCAATGGCAGTAGAATAGGAAATACGATGTAGCCAATTGAGGGTGTTTGCCTTATTTCTTTCTGAAATTTTGCTGAGCAGAAGGTGGAAACTTTCAACAACAGATGTATGAGAAATCTGTTGAGCTTTATGCAAAACTTTCCTTTGTAGCAGTGGCTAGCATTCTTAGTTTCAATGGATCAATGATGGAGCTAAAGAGAACAAAGAAGCATTAAGGAAGTCACGTGGTGAGGAAGATGATGATTTCCAAATTATTGAATATCAGGCCTAGAAAGGGAATGCAATGTATAAACTTGGTATATTCTACTACTTTGGTTTTGGCCTCCTTCCTTTAAAAATTATCAACTCAAAGTGATATATAAGGATTGATTCCCTTGTTAAAGCTAAAGGGCCGAGCAACATCAATGGTGCAGAAAATTCTGTTCAAAAACTCCCAACACCTCCGAGAGCTTCGAGAGTATCTTTCTAGAAATGTTTGTAAGTGGAATATTGTTGGCGGAGCTCATATCCTTGATCATGTTCCACAACTTATTGTTATCATAATCTTTATCGAATTCTTTTTCTGATGCTTCTTTATTGATATCAATTCAAATCTCAGAGATGAACTTTAGTATTGGAAAAGTAAACATGGTATACACACGTCATCTTCATTCATTACCATTTCTCTTCTTTTGATTTCTCTTCTATTGACCATCCCGTTGTGGATCACACAGGTTCATAATCCATATATGTCAAAATACATATTAAAAACTTTAAAGAACATCGGCACAGCCTTCAAGGAAAGAACTCAACACATACCACAAATATCAGTGCTTGCTCACAAAGCGCACTTTCCGAGTTAAAAAAGCGAGAGCATTAACTCCGATAATACATATATCAGTTCCAGTGAGCTTATTCCTTATTCCTGGAACACAATCCTTCTTTTTTTTCTCGTTAAATAGAGGTAATAAATAATCATTGTGTAATACTAATCATAAAGAACATTACTTTGACGTGAGTAAGTGATGAGTCTTCCATACACTCAACCATGTTTAGTAGGAAACATCAAAACGTTTATTGTGTACGTAAAGGATTCTATAATGAAAATATTCAGAAATACACTCCGGATATCTGAAAACTGAGCGCAACTAATGATGATGATCATATATATCAATCCCCAAAATAATATGTAAATCTTCAGATTATACACTCCAGAAAACAAGTTGACACAGTTGATCATTTTATAATGCCCCAAAAGATTATTAAATGTCGCTCAATGCGGAGTGTAAACACTCGTCAAATGTAGGCCACGTCTATTATCAGATGGCAGTTGACATCGCTGCTTAAGCTGGTAAAAGCTCCTCGGTTTCTGGCGGAAGGAGGTCTCCATTACAGGCCAGGGTCATTCGAACTCCACGCAGGAGTAACTCCACGGCATCCAAATAGTGTGAGACCACGGCATCTAAATCATAAAAGTTTCTCAGTTCAAGCTATCAACGAAACCCTGATGAGTTCAAACCCTGTTCAATGGGCGGTCGATTGAATGCAGAATGCAGATAGACTGATGAGTGCAAACCTTGTTCAATACCCGATAGAAACTATAGTATTGACCATACGCAGGTTTCAAACGTTCAATAGTAATCCATGGATACGGGTGGCGTTATGGTTTACAGTGAGACAGTTGTAATAATGACAGAAACAGATGCCAAAATAATTGTAATCTGAGCGGACAGCGTTTAATACAGGCAGCGGACAGCGTTTTTAAAACATTCATTCATAACAATAACCATACGTTACCACTTTTATGCGGATCCCAGGCGGAGAACGTAAAATATTCCAGGCGTTTCAATGCAGGCAGCGACAGTCTTCAGTCAGATGTTTGGTATGCAGCGTCAGGCAAGTAGGCGTTTCCTTCAGATGTGGAACAGAGGAGCAGAAGGCAGGCAGTGAAGGTGATCCGCGCTATTCAAGACAGCTCTGCTCAGGGAAAACAGGCCACACATCATGGCTCTGATACCATGTTAAACAGACATGGTTAAGGAGAAACAAATGTAAATGATAAAGCTTGCAATACAATTTTATTCACAAAAGATGTACATTTATAGTACAATATGGCGACCGTTGGGATTCACATCCCAAGGTCCCTTGGACTGCTTTGTCCATTCGGCTTCCACGCTAACCCTTTAGGATTAGGTGTCCAACATTATTTAAGATTTTTCATGAAATATCGAATCAAATTACTAAAACAGCCTCGACCAAATTAAATATCATTCTGAAACATAGAAACTGAGCAAGGAAAATAGAAACACATAGGGCAGAGTGATTTTTGGAGAAAAGTCCCCAGAAAAACCCAATGTGGGAAAACCGTTTCAGCAACTTTGAGGGTTTATTATTATTAAGCAGTAGCAAAATTTGAATACATCAATGAATACCTCACAGGGTTATCCAGTTACAGAGAGAAATTCTAGCAGAAGCTTTGTGAGTTTTACCTCAGACAATCACTGAGAAATCCTAGTTGATCCAGCCCCAAACTGACTGCCCCCCAGCTTTTCTAGCTACCTCTACACAGTGTCTGCGTCAGCCCAACATCAAGCTCTCTGGGTCCTACACACTTCTCTGGCTGGTCAATCTACTGCCCAGGAAATTTGATTTCTGCCTCCCAGTCTCACTCCCCGGCTTCTAAAAATCGAATTTCTCTATAGATTTCAGACTCCTCTCTCTCCCTCTACACTGGTTCTGTGTGGCCCTTCTGGCCCTGCGTCGCCTCTGCGTCAAGGCTTCTGGATCACTCACTGCCTCTATCTATTGATGTATCTCCGGCTAAATATCTCTCTCCGAAAGCTGTTATCTGTTCCCCTCAACTACAAGAGATCTCATCAATCGATTTTTCCTCCTTAGAACTTCTCACTTCTAGAAAATCGATTATCTCTCTATCTATGTGTTTTCCAAATGACCCTCAAGCCCCTTCTTATATCTTCCTGTTGGACAACCAATGGCCTAGATTAAATCATAATCAAAAGTTTAGATCGTTTTGGCTTGATCTATGGCTTTTTCTAGAAGTTTCACCCGTGATTAGATTAATACCCATTAATATTTTAATTTTCCTAAGTTTAGTCTTAGGACCCCCATTAAAAATATTAATTATTTTAATAAAATCACTTATGGGTGGAATTTCCCAAAATGCTTTCTGGGTTCTTTGGAATACCTGTGCCCAAGCCTCCCTACAAAAATTCAAGTTTAGAGCACATCTGAGCTAACTCAAATCAACAATTTGTTTTGTTTCTCTCTATATTGGCATGGTTTCTCATTTCAATTATTTATGCATATTTGTGAGAATTTTCATTGTTCAGAATGTTCAAAACTAAAATAACAGAACATTTTATAATATATCGGAATTATTAGAAATTTATCTATTTGGGATATTACAATATATTTGCAGTAGACAGGGATTATTCTAGCAAGAGGAATTACATTACAAAGATCAAGTTAATTGGGGGTTGTGAAATATCTCCAAGGAAGTTGAGTTATTTTGGAGAGCCAATTTATTGATGGAGGCCGAAATAATTCCCAGGTTGAGGACCAAATTGCAGTTAGTAGAGACAATTTTCTAGTTGCAGCAATCATTCTGTGATGTCTCTTTCCAATCCTTAGAAGCATAAAGGGTTGGATTCATAGCCTATCTAGATCCCATGGGCTATTGATAGAAAAGTAAGGGGGGCATCAGAATAAAATAAATAATAACTAAATAAATGTGGTAAAAGTAACTTTAGGAAAAATAAAGTGACCCATGGTTTTTGTCTACCACCCATGGTTTTCAGAGGAGGGAAATATTATTAAAAAGGAGAAGGAGACTCAAGGGGAAACATGTGGAGAATTATTGGTGAACTGATTAAGGAGCTCAAGAAGCTTGTTAAGAGAGGTAGGAACCCTCATTGGTTCCCAATTTTAGCGTTGAGATCAATGTTGCGAACATCGCGATCGGGATTAAATCAGCAAGGATCCGAAATCGGAGAAAATCGTAAAAATCGGCAAAAACAAAAAACAAAAACATTTTTTTCAATTTTTTTAATAAATAAAGCATCCACAACATAAAATAAACACATTCACATAAATATGGAAAGAGAACTAATATATAAGATGTGTAATATCATTTTTAGTTCTACATCACACATAACAGTGAATCATGTCATGAATACTAAGTCTTGACTCCTAACTTAGCCTCAAAATATCAACAAAAAATATAATAATGTATCTCATATTATGAGTCATAATATTATATACAATGAAATGAACCAAATAACTAATACTATTGATTTCCTCTACCCCTCTTGCAAGAAAATATCACAGTTTCCCTCTAGATAAAGAAGGTGTTGGGGCTTGTAGTGGACTCTATGTGCTCTAGAAGCTGAATAACTAGGAGCTATAGGAGGTAGACCACGTCCTCTACTAGTGACAAGGGTAGGTGGCGTCACCTCCTCTTCCTGTTGTTCCTCCTCCTCCTCTACCCCCTTCACTACATCCTGCTCTAACCAATCAAGGGTCGACGCCATGATAGGCCTCTCAGCCTCAACCCTCCATGCAACAGTGGTGTCAATCCAATCCAATGAAATGGCCTCCACATCAGGTGTCATTTCAAGTTACCTCACCTCAATCAAAGATTGTAGTAGACATAGACCATGTCATTAAGTCGTTGGGACTCCAACCTGTACAAGGGTCATAAGTTAATAAATTAAAAATGAAGTTGCCCCTTACTTGTATTTTTCTTCCCAAAGAATATAAAAGTAAAAAATGATGAAATTATTTTGAAAAATGTATTTCTTAAAATGAAAAAGTGGCAAATATTAAAAAAATGTAAAAATTTCTCATTTCCCACCCCGGTTTTCAGTTTCACCTTATTTGTCCAAAATAGTTAAATGCCCTTTCCCATATCCATACATTCAACAACTGGAAAATAAATTTCGCTGAAAACACAAATTCTAGAAATTTTACAGAATGCTGAAAAATGCAGAAATAAAAAAAAATCAACACATGTAAACAACCATTCAACACATTTAAACACAGTGATTTTTGGTCAAGGTGACCCTGGAAAAACCCCCTACAACTCTTGGGGAAAACCAGTTCGAAAGCTCCTTCTTATTTCCGGAAAATGTTTTTTACAGTGAGAAATATTTAACAAAAAATCAGCAAGCAAACTTTTACAAATTATCTCGTTTTTCGTGCCTCACAACCAACTGGAAAAACTTGCAAACAGCAAAATAGAACAACAATAAATGTTGTACGGCCTCCTCGATTTTTGTGCCCAATTTTAGCATTAAATGTTGTTGTACAACCTGCCTAGAAAAGCATGCAAGCTGCCATAAATACGTTGTACAGATTTCCTCGATTTCTGTGCAAAAAAAACCAGTAGTGCAATTGTACGGATTTGCCTCGATTTGCGTGCCAAGGTACATCCACTTGTTGTACGGACTTCTGCTCCTCGATTTTTGTGCCCTTGCTGTACGGATTTCTAGAAAATCATGCCCAAATTCTACTTTTCAGTGTGTGCTAACTCAGTTGTACGAATTTGCTAAAATGCTACCTTGGAATGTGTGCCAAGCTGCTGCCTCCTTCTCCTTCTCCTCCCTGTC
>APFE030118829.1:0-18712 GCA_000404065.3 Pinus taeda | reverse complement strand
ATTGTTGACCATTATGGACAGGTGCATTTACAAGCTTCTTGGTATTCTTTTCTATTCATTTCTTGTTGAAATTTTGATACATTCCTTAGGTTGTCTTTCTTTCGAATCTTGTAAAATATCCAAAGATTTCTTCCGACAATATGCTAGAAGGGTACCTCCCTACATACAAATCTCAGTTGCTCACTTATGCCAAGCTTTGATTATGCTTTGAGATATTTCTTTTAGTGACATATGGGGTATGCCTTTCCATGAAAGTTATCACTAGATTTTGCCTCATTTTCACCTCCACATATTCCTTGAAGTTTCTATTCTTTGTAAACACCTTCAATTTAGCCCCCAAGCAATATTCCTGGTTGTGTGCATGTATAAAAAAATTCTGTCTCCAAATATTTAATCCATGGTGCACTTTTGATAAATCTATATGAGATAATAAAATGAAACAAAATCACCCAATAAATATTTTTTTGTTTTCAACCAGCCACTGAATAAAAAACCAAAACATTTCCACAAATAGGTATACAATACTTTTTCATCATTAAAATACACAAGTCAGCCCTAGGCTTCAACGACACAAGTTGTCCTCAAGGAATTCACATAAATACCTCATTCTTCTAGAAACATTTGCTCAAAGTGCTCAAGGGAAACAAATAAGTGCATTTCTTATTGAGAAGAGGTCTGAAACTTGATCTTGTTAACACTTTCAGCCCATCAAGAAATGAAAATAATTATGGATAAGTCAGAGCTAGCCAGTGAGAATAAAAATTGTATGCCTATAATGAGAAATTTATTTATTTATATCCTAGTGGATTATATCGCCATTGTATTCTCGTTTGATGTCTCTAGTTGCATATCTCTGGAAATTCTTGAGAATACTGCTATCAAGTCCTTCCTTAAATATATCTAAATAAGGCAAGTGATTTTACTTTGCCTTCATGATCCCTGTTAGATTTCGTTCTATCTTTGGATGAGGGAAAAAGTTCGAGTATTAAGCCCCTTCTAAGTGTACACCCTTCCTACAACAATTTAACTCTGTTGGAAAATACCTCAACAGGTATATAAAATATTGTTGCTTGGAATGTTGAATATAACTACTAGACATTTCCATCATACTATTGTACAAAGTGCCTCAGAAAGACACACTTTTTGAGGGGTAACAGTTGCTTAGATCATAAATATCTAGAAGCATCCACCAACATGATTATTACATTAATGCACTTTAAAACATGTACCAAGGTACGAATAGTTTAAACATCTAAGGGTAGTCATTATTATTTACTCATTTTCTCCAAAAGTAAGTAGTGCAAGAAAGTTAAGTAGCTGTAAAATGCCAAGATATCATGAGCATGTTCACATGGAGGGATGGGAACAAGACTTGCCTCGAGTGCCAATGATCCCAAGTTGAAAGTGACCTCAGAGGCCACTTTATTGAAGTCAAGGAGAGGATGAAGTGGAAGTTTAATGTAAAATGATCCAAAGTGAAACTTAAGGTTATTTAAAATCTTAAGCAATAGATGGAATCCTCTAGTCTCCAATGCACAAGCCATCCAGACAACATTTCAATGGCTGAATGTAATGTAGCCAAATAAATTCATTTTCCTGCAATGGCGCATCAGCAGGAGTATGTTGTGATATATCATGAGTACCACTTGGTAAATATGCCTTCAATATGTATAATTGTTTCATTGGTTTCTAAAAGGACACACAATGTGTTGATTATTGGAATGTTGAAAAAATGTGTAACTAGGTTCAGTCTTCATAAGTATGAAATGTATTCTTGTAAATTATACTAGGAATTTCCACAAAGGTGCAAGGAGACACCAATAAGTTTTTTAAATTGAAGAACTTGTACTTAGTTTCCATAATCAGTCAAAAAGCAATTGATATATTAAATTTAAGTTTTTAATCAAATGTTATTAAAATCTATAAAACCCAACTCAAGCAACATCGTGAGTGCCCTCTTAGAATGTTCCCACTTGGAGGCTCTACAATAGTGCAAATGGATCCATGGTTAAATGGTTCAATGCAATTTTGAAACATATATATCTATAGAAAATTCCCTTGTAGCCATGTATGCCAGGTGTGGGGATATAGAATCTGCAATCCAATATTTTTTTAGATGATGACCACAAAAAACGTGGTCTCAGGAATACAATGATTGTTGGTTATGTGCAAAGTGGACATTCCCATGAGGCCTTCACACTCTTGAATCAAATGCAACCTGATCAGCTACTTGACTTTGTGACTCTAGTGAGTCTGCTTCTAACATGTGCCCATTTAGCAGCTTTACAACAAATCTATTTATTATTATACACTAAGAAATGGATTTGATATGGATGTTGTTCTTGGGACTTCCCTTATCATCATGTATGCCAAATGTGAGAAAATACATATTGTACAACAAATTTTTAACAGTATGTTAGCAAGAAACGTGGCCTCGTGGAATATAATTATAGGTTGATATGGAATGTAGAGTCTTAGAAAGAGTCAATGAGAACACTCTTTTTAATTCAAGCATTTTCTTGGCAAAATTTAACAACTGACTCAGACTTCTCCCAATTATGTTGTACTTTATGGAAGCCAATCTCAGAAATCTGAAATTATCCATCTACAAATTCGAGTTTTTTAGACTGTCTTGTTTTGAAATTTTTTATTTTTTTAATGCATATTCATGGTAATTAGTTTCATTTTTATCAAGGCATCACGGGCTCCCATTTTTCTATTGCCTAGACTCATTCGGAACTCAGCCCTACAATGTATTTAACCCAATTAAAATATTATGTTTTTTTATAATTGCTTTGTGATTCATACTTTGATTCACACCATTCTCATCGTTCCCAAGTTTGTTCCATATTTCTATTAAGCTTTGCATAATTCTAACATTGGAAGTTGAAACATTACAATAGTATATCAACTTCCTATAAACAATTTATTTTAATACGTATATTGTTCCCTTGTGATGCATCTACAATTACACTGAAATGGTTACAACAATTGGAAATGTTCTATGCATAAGTGTAAGTGCAAAGAACTCAGCCCTGCAATGTCTTGAACCCAATTAAAATATTATTCTTTTTTATAATTGATTTGTGATTCATAGTTAATACTAAGATGCACCATTCTCAGGGTTCCCAAGTTTGTTACCTATTTCTATTGAGCTTTGCAACATTTTAGCTTTAAAAGTTCAAACATTTCAATATTGTATCAATTTCTTGTAAAAAATTTATTTTAATATGTATATTGTTCTCTTGTGATGCATCTACAATGACATTGAAATTATTACAACAATTGGCAATGTTCTATGCATCAGTGTAGGTGCAAAGACATTGGTTCGACATTGAAATTCTTATATGTTGTGGAAGACTTAGATGGGTGATTTTCCATCATATGTGCAACATTGCTTGCATTCATGCATGATTTTTGTTTTGGAAATTATGGTTTCGGCTAAAACCGTTTTGAAATTCCTGGTGAGCAACATTTTTTTGGAATTATGATTTGAGTCATGTTGTCTATGGTTTTGTCAAAACTTGCTTTCTGTTTTTCTTTTCCTATTTTTTTGGGCTCATGTGACAAACAAGCTTGCACTTTATACAAGAAATGGTGGCCTATGCTAATAGGTACTATTGTTTGTGTCTGTTTGAGACACGACATTCTTTTTTCAGTTGGTATCATGGAGGACAAAATTCAAGATATGAACTACACTAGCGTGAAACTAATATTGGAAGGTGGATTTTTTTACAACCATTATGTATGTAATGCTTCCAATACCATTGTTATTTTTTGGACCTGGACATTCTTTAGTTATTAGTTGTACAGAAGGTGGAGGGCATGTTTTACAACATCCACTCTATTCACCATTTTTGCAAATTCTGAAGTAGTGTCCAATTGATATTTTCTATTATTTCAACATTTTTGCAAATTCTGAAGTAGTGTGCATGAGATATTTTCTATCATTTACAACATTTGTAATAACATATGGGTGGATACCGAAAAATTCTTGATTGAAACTCCTATAATTGGGAGTATTTCAATACCTTCTATCCTAAAGCATGCTAATATTATTGGGTTGGGAACCATGTTTTTGGTGTTTGAATCCCTTTTTGCGTTTGGTGGTACAACATTTTGTTATTTTTGTATGGCAGTTGAAGTCAAATATATCTATTTCTGAAGACTCCAAATTTTGTTATGTGAGTGAGGTGTAAGTTTTTTCAAATCATTAATACTATGAACTAAAGGAGCAACAACATTGCTCCACTCATCAAAATTTATTTTTAATTCATTTATTGTGTTTTTTGAGTTGCTCATTGTTTCTTATGCAAGTATGGATGGAAATGAAGATTTCCATAATTGATTTGGTGGTTACATTTGAAGTCAATATTTCCATAAAAATGACCTTTGATGTTAGAATTATGACCTTGAATACTATCTATGGGCCTTAACTTTTGTCGTTTGAATAAAAAATGTATTATTTGATTTTAGCATTTCTTTTGTTACTTATATCATACCTTATTTGAGTTCTAACTCCACCACAATATAAGGGATTCTAAATACATATTTTTACTGAATTGACAAAGATGAGGCTAGTCAGCTATTAGTATGCATTGATCTTGTTTTTAAACACTATAGGTGACCCTCGACAAGTGGGTTTTATAGCATTGTCGGTGGCCATCGAAAAATTTATCTGGTGATTTCTAAATCGTAAGACGTACCAAGCTCAAAATACTTGATAAGTGAGACAATATTATTTGCAAAGACTATTTTTCATTTAGATATCTCAAGATTGGACAAGTCATGCATATAAATTCATAAATCCCAAAATTTGACGCAAGACAACAGTTATCCCATTAGATTTTTCATTTGATTGAGGATTCCAATGTAAATTTTTTGTTCAGCGTTAAAAGAAATAGTTACAAACTTTATATGAATTTAGTTTTTTCTTAATACTAAAAAAAATTCTTCAAATAGAATTCTAGTTATTTAGGAAAACTTATATGGTGATTCCTAAATCATAAGAGGTTCGAAGCTTGAAACACTTGCCTCCTGAGACAATATTATTCATGAAGATTATTTTGCATTCGGATATTGCAAGATTGGACAAGCTGGCTGCAAACAGTGGTGTAGATAAATTCCTAAATCACAAAATTGGACGCAGGACAATGATTATCCAATAAGATTTTTCATTCTACTCAGTGAGGATAGGAATGTAAATGTTTTGTTCAAGGTTAAAAGAAATAGTTGCAAGCTTTTAAAAGAAATAGTTGTAGGATTTATATGTATTTAATGTATGCTTAACACTGGAAAATTTTCTTCAAACAAAATTCCAATTATTCTGATGTGTGGGTTAATTGATGCTAGGCATGTGGGAGTGGAGGGACTTTAATTTTTTCTTGATACAAGAAAATTTTCTTTGAACATAATTCTATCTATTCCAAAGTGTAGGTTGATTGATGTTACACATGTAGGAGTGGAGTGCTCCATTATTAATGATAGTTAAACCTTTTTGATGGATGTAAGACCGCTCCTAATTACACAGATGAGTGCATGCATGACATAAATAGTGTGATTGATTTGCTGAGAGGATGATGACGATAACAGGAACCATAAGTGCCTAAAAATTTCATCTTCTACGTACATTTTGATATGTCAAACCCTCCTGGACCTCCAGGCACACATGTGTAAGCTGGAGCATAAGGGTGGGCATAAAAATTTGTGCACAAATGTTAGATGGAAACTGAAAGGGTAGATGAAAACCAGAGATGCATTGATTCAAAAGAAAGCCTATCATCCTAAAATTGAAGAGAAATTATTATTGGTCGAGCATGGGTTTCATGCTCAACTTCTTTTATTTTATATGTTAGGAACCCATTGAGTTCTTCTAGGGTTTTTCCTAGGTTTAAGAGTCATTGTCATATACTAAAGACCTTATGGGAGCATTGTATCTTGTAAAGAAAAAAATATTTTGTGTTTAAAGAGTCGAAATACCTCCAAGATCAGGTCAGCCTAGAGGTTGTGAAGTCGGCCTACATGAAGAGCCACATACAGCCTTTGAGAAGCCTATATATAAACAGAAACCCATCCTCCATTAGCCTCACTCACTCACCTCTCATTCTATGCGAAGAAGAGGGCTAAGAAATGTTAAAGAAGAAGGATGAAGAAAAGGTCAAAGAAGGTAGAAGAGCTTGGGCTAGTTCTCTATCTCCCATGTGCAATTTGAAGTTAAGGTTTATGCATTAGGGCTATCTTTTATTCGATCTTGGAGGAAACAGAGAAAGGAAGTCAAACGAAGGTCACCTAGGGTATCTTTCTAGCCCTATGTCTCAAGGAAAGACAAGTGAAGGGAGGGGTTATTGTAGCCCAGTCATTTAGACCAAACTAACCTCTTTTATAAAGGGTTCTTCACTAGATTTATAGTGGATGGAGAGCCTCTCATAGTGCAGTTTTATATATTATTAAGGCTTGTAATGGAGTTTTGTTTTATGGCTAGTAAAGAATATAGGTAACCTATTTTAAAGACCCTAGAAGTTACATATGCTGTGAAATAAGTGATGTTGAAAGAATTTAAAAATAAATACTCTCTTGGGGGGTTGCATGAACTATGAAAATAGGGCAACATTGCCAACAATTATATACTCCCAATTTATAGTTTAACAATAACTATTCTTTAATCCCTTCTTACTCGCTTTTAATTCATTCCCTTCTTACTCGCTTTTAATTCATTCATGTGAGGATTCATTTCATTTTTGAAAACTAGTTAATTAACGCATTGCAGGAGAACTAGTTGATGAAATCAGTGCACACAATGCACACCACATGATTGATAATGTAAACATAAATTTGAGAGAAAGCATATCTACTCCACACATGTTGACCAACTATTTAATGAGACCAATCCTTCGCTGACAATCACCTCCACTACGGTGGAAAACAATTTGACATACAAATTGAAGTGCTCGCCTTATGAGGGTTTCTCCTCAATTATTTTTAATGAAGTTACCTTTATCGTCTGTAGCGTTCATTTTCATTTTTGTTGGTTTCATGACCTGATATAATTTAATGTATTTTGATTTTAAGAAAAATATTTTTTGTATTTTTATATTCATAAAAATCAAATGACATACAAATTGAAGGACCCACCTTATGAGGGTTTCTCCTCAATTATTTTTCATGAAGTTACCTTCATCATGTACAAAGTTCATTTTCATTTTTGTTGGTTGTGTGAACTAATATAAATACATGTATTTCATTAAAAAAATGATTTTCTATTCATAAAATTGAATGCTTAATTTGTTTAATATAAATTTTTTAATAATGATCTTTTTTATTGAAAATTAATTAAGAGTAGTTTAAATGTTAAGTTTATATCAAATATATATTGTATTTAGGGGAAATAGGGATTATGTTGGGTTGTACTTTTCATTGACTATACTGGGAATTTATTGATATTTATTACTATTAAATATAAATCAATAATAAAAATGTTTTGGTTTTTTTAATGTTTTTGTATATATATATATACTACCCAACTAAAATCTATTATAAAATTCTTTATTACTCAAGTCATTTAGAGCTTTGAAAGAGAAAAAAAACCATCTCTCTAATTCCTTCATAGCCAATAGGTAATCCATCCCTCAAACTGACAAAGACTTTCACTTATTTCTCTATTTGAAATCAATAATATTTCCTTCTGCTATCTCACTTCTAACACTAATTTCCCTTTTGTATATCCATGGTATACTCATTATCATATTTAGAATATTTATAATAGGAATATTACAATTTTTTTCAAATCTTGCGAAATATTTAAGTATATAACATTTGTGAAAAATTTTACATTGCAAAAACTAGAAATCCGATCAAAATAAATTTCAAATCTTTTATAACTAAGTCAGCTACAAAACGCTCAAGTTCTTCACAAGCTATCAACAATTTAAGCTTTTTAGCATGAAACTTAGTTGGCATGATTATGCCTAAGCTTTTCCTGAAGGTTGAATACTATGTCTGTAATGTATTCTTTCTATGACACCATTTTATTTTCTTTGCATATCCAGGTCATTTGGCCACATAGTGGCCACTATCGCCCAACTGAATAAAACTTGTTCAAATTTCTTGCTTTTCTAGGGAAAAATGACATTGACATTGTTCATGTTGAAGTATATGTCATATAAATCTTTTATAGTCTAATTTAGTTTATATTCCAGTGTTCATTGTCTCTCATGTCTTATACTTTACATTGTGTATTACTTCATTTTTAGAAGAGAAACATAGTATTGATGGTAGGAAGTAGGAATTGAAGAAAGAGGAGAACAATAACACTAGAGCGATAAATGCCGAAAGAGAGAAGAGAACCAGTGTAGTGATGCCTTCAAATCTGATATCGTGCATATTGGTAGTGAAGTCATTAGATTTTGTGACTTCATCTGAAATGCCTTGACAACACAATGATAATTGTTTGGAGTGGTAAAATAATATCTCATGTGTAAAATGTATCCCAACCAATAGTAAGTTGGGAACTCATATTGTAATATTTGTTATTTCATATAATATAATTTATGTGGTTGTATTTATTTATAGTTGTTCTTGATATTGTTTAGTATTTAATTAACACATGTAACTTTACGTTTTAATATTAGGTGAAAATGCACATTTTATGACATTTTTTTATTTAGTAAAAAAACATACTAATTAATTTATGTTCAATAATAATGAACACATAAAATCAGTCTAAAACTAAAACTACTAAATTAGTAGTTTATATTGATTAATGATGAACACAAATAAAATGAATATACAACAACTAAATTAGTTATTTTTATTGATTATTAATGAAAGTAAATGAAATGAATAAAAAATCTTAGATCTGTCATTTATATCATGAATATGAAACTACCAAAAAAAGGCAAATGAATACTGTAAATGATAAATCTTTTATTACAAATGAAGACTAAATTTTACATTTGTATGACTATTAGTAGCTAATTTACTGTATCTTATAACATGACCAAAACTTGTCATACTTCTTTGGTCGTTAATTGGTATTCTTGGGTGATCATGTAGCAGTGTATTTTGTCATGTATTTGGTCAATAATTGTGGAAATTAATGAATAAATTAGTGACTAAATTAATGACCAAATTTATGATTAAATATACTACTAGAAAATTAAATTGAGACAACCAATTAATGACTAAGCTAAATACAACTAAAAGTTGGTCGCGTTATAAGATACTGTAAATTAGCCACTATTGGTCACCGACTGAAAAATGGTCATTTATATGCAAATTTTAGTCATTTTTTTAGTAACTAATAAGTAATTTTGTACTAGTGTATTAATGATGCAAAGGAGTATTAAACTAGATTTTGTGGCTACCACTTGAGTTACTTGGCCCTTTACAGACATTTACTTCATCTATTCCATAGTTAGGTCATTTTAGTCTTTAAACACCACATCAAGAGTTCACACATTTCAATCTTCAACAATGATATAAAGAACATAATGGAGGGTTTATAATGTTTCAAATTTTAAATCGAGTTTCTAATGTTTCTTTTTTTCCAACAAGATAGTTCAGCACCTATACAAAGTAACTCAATAAATCAAAGTCATTGCTCCACTGCATGTAGGTCTGTTCATTACCCTGGAAAAATTACTTGCATCATATCTCATTGTAGAAGCCATTTTCTTCCTTTACCTTTTATTCGATTAGATTTATTTCATATTCACTTTGGCATAATTTATTAAGGTGTTTGTTGCACTAGGGAGGAAGAGGGATACAACATATTTTATAGGTAAGAGAAGTTATTTATTATGTTATAAAAACTAAAAGATAATCAGAGTTAGGTGTGTCCACATGTTATATTTCAACATCACGTCTCCTACCGATAAGTGGAAAATGAAACACATAATGAAATATTAGGAACAAACTGGTAACAAACTGCAGGTTATTGATATAGGCCTTGGAAACTTATTAGAGTTCCCCACTGGTATCCAATCATATTTTCTTTGTCAATAGATTAGATTCATGTATAGATAATATGGAAAAGGTTCCAATACTATGGTCTACAAGAGGATTCCTCTGGGAATGACCACAAAAACCACAATTATTGAGTGATATTTTAGCATTATGGAAAAAGAAAATAAGTTGATAATGCAAGATCTTTGCAACATAATTTATGTTCAAACCTGCAAATAAAGTGCAAGGAACAATTCTTAAGTGAAAAGATAGATGTGTAGTGCAAGGAAAGGAATGTGGGTTGAAATGAGGCAATGCAAACAGAAACAAGTTCCAAATTAAGGAAAATAAAATGTTAATATGCTATAAAGGAAAAAACACCACAAAGAATGAAAATTTTATGCGATGAAATTGATTTAAATGAAACTAAGTGATATGAAATGCTTATGCAAATAATTCAAAAATGCAATAAAATGGAAATTAATAAGTGAAGATGTAAGTATTCTAATCAACTACATGCGGGAACCACATAACTACTCTAATAAACTATAATTGAAACTAAACCCTAATCTAATTCAGAAAATAAAAAAAATTAGGTTCATGTGAAATTTTATTTCCAATGAACAAAATTGAGTTGTTCTCGGCCTAAAAACACAAAGATGTTAGAAATCAACACCCACATAAGGCATTGTGCAAATGTGAGAATATTTACCTGTATAACTTACACAAGTGATTGAAGATTTTTCCTACTAGCAAAAATGTGTGCCATAAAAAATTGCTTTATATACATTGCAATTATATGTCAATAGGAAAAATGGTAATCCTCCAAACCTTGAAAACCTCTCACAATTTTGCATTCATATATATTTCCATACACAACAGGCAGAAGAGAAAACAAAGATTGCTTATTTAGGGAAAACCTTGGGAAACATATTTCTCCTAACCAATCAACAATTCAATCATGATATTCAAAATAACCACCTTGAAGACCTTGAAAAAATTAGAAAGATGAGTAATCATTCAAAGTGTTCAAGCCATCTGGAGAATATTGCAAACAAATCTTAAACCAAAATTTTTCAGTAACATTGTCAAGATTGTGAGGACCTGATAGTGACCTAACATAACCTTTAACAAAAGCTATAATACCTCAACCTCATGACAAGTATCTAAACCTTTACATAGAAAATCATCAAATTTCATTGGCTTGGTGAATGAACAGATGTAAGTGACCGACTATCATCAGATAAACTGGTGGGATAATGATCGATTCGTGGAAAATTCTTAAGGTTAATATTTTGATTAGATTGGTCTGTTAACTAATGGTATTCTTCATTTTTCAAATATAAAGACAGATCAATAGGAAATCTTACATGGATAATTTGGATCATGGAATATTCCTCTTCACATTTCAATGATTGGGGATGAAAAGAAAGATGGGATAAGAATCCATTAGTTTCTTCCTCATAATATAACAAATCATCACCTTATTTTTTATCATAAACAATGCCAAGAACATGGAAGACTAGGGTATTAAATATGATTGTTGATATAGTAGATTTAGTAAAACTGTCAAGATATAGTAATAGTGAGAACAAGATGAGAAAAAAATAAAAGGTTTTGTAAAAGAAACATGTATCAAATCAGATTTAATATTCATATCATCTTGAGGAATTAATATCTAAGTATGTAAGTTTTTCTCCACAAAATTATTTGAATCTATAGTAACACTCAAGAGAATGCCTTGTGCTAAAACAAAAATAATTATCTTCATAACACAGAAAGGAGAGATCAGGAGTTGATAATTCACAGAAGAGTTTAATAAACAAATATTCCATCTAAAGAGGACTTTTCTGTTGATAATAAACATGACAAGCCTATAAGCTATGTGCATCCCTCGAAGATACACATTGAAACCCTAAATTCAATACATGAGAGATGAAAGTTTGTTTGGATGAAGTAGAATTAACCAAAGAAGATTCTTTATCCAATAAGAAGATCTATCTTGATAATTAGGAAAATAACTTGGAAATGTTGAAATTTTTTCAATAATGAGCTTACATCTAGTGAGTCGATGTTGAGAAAATATTCTTGCTAGAAAATCCTAATATGACCTAGTTCAAGGATCTCATTAGGATCACAACAACCTAACATAACCGTCAGCAAAGGATTTAGTGTCTCATCGTCCTAACAAGTCCACAAACCTTGAAATGTTGGATGATAAAATTTTGAGGGCTTGGGAAAATTTGCAACTGCGTGAAGACAACCATTATCATTTATCTCAACAAGTTCATTATTAAACAGATGGCAGTTGTTAGAATCATTGGTTTGGTTAGATGTTTCAGTATCACCGAATAGATTATTCAATTAATATGATTATTCAAACCTTATATATGAATAAGTATAGATGAAAGATATTTCAAGGATAACTTGAACTAAAGAGTTAACACCATCCAATGTCGGATATTTCAAACCATAAGAAGAATATGTAATGATTCCATCATTTTCTTCTTCCCAATATGACACCTCACCACCTTATTTCAACTTGAAATCTATTTTTTCAAATTCAGAATTTGGAGGATTCAAAATATTGTCAACATCTAGACACAAGGGGTAGTGAGTTAAGGAAGAAAAAGCATCAATTCCCATAATAAATTCTTCTATGATCAAATCAAATTCTAGATCTAAATTTTGTAAATATGAATATGTCATCAATAGATAAAGAGATGAGCATGGACATCCACCATCGCATATATAATTAGGATCAACATCATCAAGACGATGGTCGCCAAATCCTTTGATTTGATTAAGAATTTTGATTTTACTTGACTAATTATCGAGATCACAAGATTACCCATTTCTCATGAGTGGAGAGAGATCAATTGAGTTGTTATCCTTAATGGGTTGAGAAGGAAAAACACCATATTAACATACTAGGATTTGTGAGATGTAAGATATATGACATGTTTTTCGTTATTTTATTATTATATACGTGTGACATTACTACCTTGTAAATGATCACTATTTGACCAAGGAGAATAAGAATTGAGAGCATTTAAAGTAACTTATAGTGTAGCATATTCATCGAGTGAATCAAGGCACAAGGGGTTATGATATGTAAATGATAAAGGATGAAAGAATCCTCCAAGTAAATAATACTTCCAATCAAATCTGATTCATGATTTATATCATTCCCAATGATGTCATTTAGGGGAATTAATGAATAAAAATCCACATTATTCTCCATGAAATCATCTAATATTCCCATGTCATTTTATGAAATGTCTTGACCATTGCAAGCAATTAAAGGTGGTATCATACTATGCAGTTATTCATGAGTGTATTTTGAAAGATGTTCAGTAGGTCTGTGTTGAATCTCATCAACTAGAAGAGGTGATTTACCAATTGGAATCTCATATTTCCCAACTTATGAGGATGGTAAAACAATTGATACCATAGGGATACCCTACTCTTTGTCATCTGTGATCTATTCATTTCCTAAATTATTGATAATAGCAATTTCGGTGTTGACACAAGATATCATTTATTTTGGTAGTGAAGTTGGAGGAGAATTTGAGAAACTAGGGGTTGCAATTTCTGCCTCTGATGGTTGGGGTTCCTCACAACTCAGGAAGGTTGGAAAAAAAAATCAGATAAGATCCAATTGATTAGTGATTTGGCGATTACCAGAATTTGGGGGGCACATTATCGGCATTCATTTTAGATTAAAATTGATTCAAAGATATGTGACCCAATTGTCAAAATATTTCATCTTCAAATTCTAAGTCCACATCTTTTCTCAGAAATTCATAACAATTATGAATAAATCTATCAACAATATCCTCCAACGATTCATCTAGTTTCATTCTATGTTGATTGATCCTTTTATATACACTTAAAAAACCATAACTGTCAAAACAATGATGAAACTCCTTAATGATTTGCTCGACAGAATGGGTAGACATAGTTGGTCAATTTTTACACCATTCCTTGATGCAACCTTCAAACGTAAGGGTCAAAAATATGCCAATGACATATTTACAATGTATTTCATTCGAGTGACAAAATTGAATAAATTGAACCATGTGTCCTACAAAAGGGTTCACTCAATGAACCTCAAACATAGCACATGCATTCATGGCATATTAAACAATACCCTTAATTTGACTACATATTGGAGAGTACCTCTAAAAATCACATTATATAACCCCCTACTAATATGAACCCAATACACCTTCCCAATTTAAAAACTTGTACTTTCACTATATATTATAGGTATCCATTTTTCATTAACATTTTTTATATCCCTTTATATTTTTTCATTAACTTTGATCTCCAATTTTTATACCTTCCAATATAAAAAACCTTTACATGCCATTATATGCTCAATATATTATGTCATTTTTCCCTCAATATATATCCCCCAATATGAATGCACATGTTATGGCATTGCTCTCCTAGTGAAGCCCCTGTGGTGTCCTAATACAATTATTTCACCCTTTCCATCAAATTTATTTTGTGACAAGTGATGAACTATTTCCATGGGGATTGTAAGATTTATTTTTTTGGAAAAACATCCTATAATTAATATTTGGGGAGGAGTGATTTCAAGATCAAAGATATAAAACCAATGTTCGTAGGCTTAGCTTGTCATATGGCTCTCCTTCGAACATCAAAATATGTTGACGATGTTAGATATTCTGCCAATAGTTAGGGGATATCCGTGCTATAAATTCCCAACTAGAATCTACATTGTATGGAATAATACTCCCCTTTGAGATATGAATTCAGTTTCCATTGTGTGTGTATTTTCTCTGTGATATTAAATGAAGAAAAGTTAACGTGACAACAAGAGTGAAAGGCTTGAAAATGGAGATGAAATTATCCCATGATTGATAACTCGTAGAACATAATATAAGAATATAACATTAGAAAAACAAGGAGTATATCTCAAGAAGGATTCAATTAGCTAAAACCATCTAAGATATACAAGGGTGAGGATATATTAGAAGTTACTAAGATTTAGTTCAAAATAAATCACCAACGTAGCACAGAATGAGGAAGAAAAGATTCAAAACAAATAATACATAAGCCATGGATTAATTCATTGCCATATACCCAATATTTAAAAACACATGCACCCATAGTAAAATTATTGATAGCCATGACAAATACAATAAAGATGCCTATGAATCAATGTAAAGATGAAGAAATTCTAAATAATAGTGATGCAAATTCAAGTACATATCCAACAAGTATACCATAATCTAGTAGTGGAATGTAGGCCACTCATACCATCTTTAAGACAAAGTCCTAACCTCAATATAACTCACCCTTGTATGTGCCAAGAGCACAGTGCTTCTAGCTCCTTAAGCACAAAATAATTATAAAAATGCTAACTCAACTTAAGTTCTAAAATTCCTTTTGAAAGAGGCATAAGGGTGCATTTATAGGACTGGGAATGATGTTTCATCTCCATCATGACCTTTAAATGTTCCGTGACTCTTGAACTTCCCTAGGACCCCTTAGACTCATTTATGACTTTTGATGTCCTTTTGGCATTTTCTATGTTTTTAATATTTTTCAATTATAACAAGATAATTTATTTACAAAAAAGTAAGAGGAAATTCATGAGCTTTTGATGTAGAAATCTTGTTAGAAAGATACAAACTTTTTGATGTCTTCATCGTTCCCTAGAGTGAATTTGGCGCTGAATTGAATATCCATGATTGTCATTGAATTGGATCATGAATCGATGAAGTATTTATACATATGTGACTATTAATTACCCTGCAACTTCAATCCTAAAAACATGCAACTATCAATTAGAACACAAGGTTGAAACACTTCATGAAAACAAGCTAAGAAGAAATGTAGTATTTTTTCGTCCATTCAATATAGATAAAATTTCTCCCTTTCATATGATAAGTATTAAGAGATTTAAAGGGATTTAAAAAATGTGTGGCATACCTAATCAATTCAATAGTTATGTGATTATAACCATACCTAATCATGTTCTGAGAAGTGTCATTCCTGACTAAGGTTAATATTAACTTGCCACTCAAATTGATGCCCATTAGTCCTTGAACACATCTGTCACTGCATTATAAGCCTTAGAATCTAATAATTGGTCATGATCAACCTTCTGAATTGTCTCCAGATAAAGAGAAATATTGCCAATATTTTCATATTGCTCATGAAATAATTTGCTAGGGTTTAATCGATTTTCTTGGAATTCTCCTCTCCAAAGTAGATGCATCCATCATGTCTTAGCTGGGATTCAAAATAGATAAAATAATATCTCCATGAAAATTTTCCAACCTCCTAACCCTTTAAGAATGTTTCATACGATACAACGTTCTCATGCATATCGACACAAGATCTCTTGTATTGACTCTTACTTTTGTAACGTTTCGAATAACTTTGCACTAAATCATTTCATTGCATCTTTAATATATATATTGGAAGATAACCTTCATTATAGTGTTTTACGTAGCATCTGGGATATATTTTAAGCATATTTGATATAACCTTATCTCAATGCCTCTCATCATAATGTCTATCAAATATAACGCATTTTTTTATATTTCTACAATGCAATTGTGTTATGTATTATCCGTTCAATTGAGATATTTTGAGGTAAAAAATGGGCCTGAAAACAAAAATGTATAATGAAGATCAGCTTTATAACAACCCAAAGGATTCAATGTGATGACATCAACCATGGGGGATGATTCACCATTTTTGGAGTAAAAGGTAAAAAGATAAAAAAAAATAACAAGCAATAAAAAACTACTTTTTCAACTCATATTTTCAACTTATCTCCCTACAATTGTACTCGAATTTTGAGTGGAAGCACTCATTGGATGCAAAATTTAATTTTTTATCCAAGGAAAAGCCATGTATAATTTCGAGGGAACCTACTATACAAAAAATGTGAAACACATGAAAAAAGGTGATTGCAATCATAGTTTTTATTTATTTCACGTTTTTCATGTGGTCGGGTCCATAAAATGTATGAAACATGGGTCTCATTTGATGCAAAATTAAATTCCACATCCAACGAGTGTCTCCTCTCAAAATTTGAGTAAAATCATAGGGAGAAAAGTTGAAAATACAAGTTGAAAAAGTAGTTTTTTCTTTTTTCCCTCCAAAAATTGATGAGGTACTCTAATCTTATTTTATTGTTTCTATTATTATTTTATAATATTCCTTAGGAGGACCATTTTAGGCCTCAAAATTTCTCTAATGTAATGCAACTTGTATGTATCCTTTGAACGCAGTCCCTTTGTACACAATGCACATACTGCAACACATTGTGTATATTATTCTTTTGTAATGCATTGCTTACCTATCCATGCAACACAGTGTATACATCATTTACAACTTTATCATGGTATCTTATCATCGTTGATATATACACATCACAAACAATTAAAACATTTGTATAGGGAGAAAATGTATCCTTCAAATTTGTCGCACTTATGATGTGCGAAGTGAGATGTGAATATAGTGATTGAAATGACAAAGATTTCAATAGGCGAGTCAAACTTATCAAACTAATTTTCTCTAGTGCAAATGCAATTCAATAGGGACGGGATTTTTAGTAGTAGGAAACCCCTAGCTTTCTTCTCTACATCACTACAATGTGATTACACGAGTGCTTCCTATCGCATTATCTCATCTCAGTGAGATGGCATTTTTCCTTTATTCCTATGACATGTTCTTGTGATTTTATCTCTTTCGGATGGCCTCTGCATGCTCACATAGATTTATGCCTAGTTCTATTGTTTTTTCTCATATTACCTGTGTATCCCTATTGCAATTGAAGAAATTGTGCCAGTTGTTGGAGTCTAGTAGGTCTTCCATGGTTTAACTGGAAGGGAAAGAAAAAAAAAAAGCACAGAGTGTAGTAAAGGTTGTTGAAAATAATACTGAGAGGGGGGGTGAATCAGTATTATCTAATTCTTTTACCAAATCTTCCTTATTTATACTTTGAGTTATTTTTTCATACCAATACCATAAATAATGAGCATGAACAAGAAAAGCAGACAGTCACATCAAAGAACACTAGATATAAGGTGGAAACCCAATGTGGGTGAAAACCACCTGCTGCAATACGTCTCTATCTTCTTTCAAATTAGAAACTCCTTTTACAATGGTCTTGTACTGGTGCAGTCCTTTACCAGTACGCAAGCTGAAACCTGCAGAGAGCTACAACTCTCTCTCGTTTTCCAGTCTCTCCTGGAAGGGAGCTACAACCCCCTACTTCTTTTCTTTCGAGGACCACTTTTCATAAATTTTCAAACTGGATCCATAAATATCAAATGATCATCAAGTACCAATAAGTCACCCAGATAACCAGATCCACAATAACAGAAAACTAAACCCAGAAGACCTTTTGCGGCATCTCTTGCGGCGCATCCTGCGCCGTCTCCTACGGCGCCTCCTGCGCCGTCTCCTGCGGCGCCCCCTGCGGCGTCTCTTGCGGCGCCTCCTGCGGCGTCTTCTGCGGTGCCTTCTGCGGCGTGTTGTGCGGCGCCTCCTGCAGCGTCTCCTACGGTGCCTCCTGCGGCACCTCCGCACTTCTGCAGCTGCAGCGCTCGAGAGATCACCCTTCACAGATTCGCTTTCCACTTCACTTTCATATAGATCGAGCTTTTGAAACAATAACCCAATATTTCAGATCTTAAGATATTCAACCCAAAAGCATACACAAGCCAAATGATCTCCTTTGCTTATATAGGCAAGCTCTTCCTCAAATCATGGATCA
>APFE030118818.1:0-13332 GCA_000404065.3 Pinus taeda | reverse complement strand
TTGGACTCACCCAAAGGGTGAGCTTATAATCAAGCATATGTTATCCTCCTCAAGCTTGTAAAAAAATAAAGAGGTACTTGCCAGAAATGGTGGGGGAAAACAGAGAAAAATAAGTTTGTTTGTCATACTTTATAACCACTCTTGAACACGACACTTTCATTCACCCGGGTTGGGAAATCCTTTACCTAACAGTTGATCAAACCATATTGAAAGTCTTCAGCCGGTTTCTGGGTATTAACTTTGGGTCAATCATCACCAAACCATCTGTCGTGTCGCTATGTGTTCAAGAGCTCAGTGCAAATAAGCCATTCATCTGCAAGATGTCTGTCATCCATCTTGACCATCCCTGAGTCGGTCCTTGCAACTAAATTTCTTCAACTTGATTTATGATTTCGTGTCCTGAGCTTGCTTACGACGGATCGCTTTTTATCGACTTCGACTCATTATCTAGAAAGATGATCTAGGAATCATCATTACCTTGGGATCTGCATGCCTCAATGGCAGGTTTCTCGCCTTTGACGACAATTTACATCATTGACTTTCGATCAAAGGATTCCGTGACATGTTCGACATCAACACATCTTATCACATTTCATGGATTTTGTTGAGTACTTTGAGGGCCATTGTCATTATTGGTGGTTTCTCTCACGCTTGTTAACAGTTTACATCATTGACTGGTAATCAAGCGGTTTCTACCATGTTCGACTTCAACACATTCAATCACATGGTTAGAATCGTACTATTCGGGACGTAGAAATGAAGACCCTGAATCTAGTTTCCACCATCCAGGTTGCGAGGAATTTTGTATTCATTATATTATGGACTATTCATAAACAGATGGCTACGTCCATACTGTGTCCACATGTGTCTGTACTTATGATGTGTTACGAGATCATTCCTATATCAGAGCAGTAGTTATTCTCCTAGTCAGTTAGTCTTCTAGTCAGTTTCAGTCTCTTAGTCAGTTGTTATCTAAGTATGGGAATGCCTACCTCAGCGATGATATGATCTCACATATATATTTTGCATTGAATGTTTTTACAAGTTCCAACCGGGCTCTCCGCAAGATGATCCTCGAAATGATAAAGCACTTCACTCTTCCTATATGAAAAATGAAAATATACTACAGACTTCGCACTTTAGGGGGCAATCTGTTACACAAAAATATCATCACCTTGATTATTTGCAGTCAGTGTAGGCCAATCATCACCTATACCAGCTTCCTAAGCAAGTATTAAACCTCAGCTCTTCAAAACAAGCTTGAGAAAAGAGAGAAAGACATCAAAAAATCAATATAACTCTAGTTCCACACTTTCTCTTAGCTTTTCCTGCGGGCCCGCACCTTTTGTTCAAGATATCTGTGTACTTATATGCTCTGTATGTAAAGGGGAGGGTGCGTACCCCTGTAAAATTCAAAAGGCGCAATTTTTATCTTAAAAAACTCATGTAGGGTTGATTCTAGAGTTTTCTAGAAGGATTTGTTACGTGGATTGTTCGCTCCAAGTGGTTCATGCATCCCATACAAGGAGGAACTAATCCCTTGTTGAGAGGAGCTATCCCTTTGAAGGAGGACTCTATCCTTTTGAAGGAGGAGCTGGTAACTGATCTCCATTGCACTATAAATTGAGGCATTGGGTCAGTGGCCAGGGAGGTTAGAAGCTGAACTTTTGAGGGTAAATGCTAGTGAAATCAAGACTTCCTATTTGATCTTAAGAGGAGAGATCACATACCTTTTTGGCCCCATTAGGGAGTGAGTGAAGCTTGTCAAAGTAGAGGAGACTTCTTGTTGGACCCTGGAAGGAGCTTGTACAGCGTCAAGGCAAAGGTTGTAAGGTTCTTTCCTTTTGAATTAATACAATCAAGCTCATTTTTCTCAATAAGTATCTTATGCTATTTGTTTCATGGACTCCTTGACTTTCATGTTAAATATGTTTTATAATATTGGATATTCAGGTGCTATTTAATTGTTTTCCTTGTTTGTGCTTGCAGTTTTGCGACGAAGGAACTTACTTGGATCAAAGAAGCGAAGGCATCTCAGAACTTGCGTTGGACATGAGCTAGGCCCTTAAACACACTTGTTTCCCATTACTTATAAAGCGCATTTAGAGAAAGATAGTGTTTGGTTTGTTTTTTTGTCATTAGGTCTTCATTAGATTCTAGGAAGGTCTATCTTGTCCGCAAGATCGACTGATTCCGCGTGACACGTCCCTCACAGGAAAAAGCTAAAATAGCCAAAGCCTGCAGAAGTCTAGAAAAAAGCAAGTATCATTTCTTTCGCCACAACTCATCATCAAGATTATTTGAAAGAAATTTCTGAAAATATTATCCAGTAGTGTACTTCGGATATCCCCAATGCTTTCTGGGCATGAGAAAAGTATGTGATCGATCTCCCATATGCAGATGATATACAGATTAGACCATAGAAAGCATCAGTTTCTTTAATGATTCCAACTAAGTTGGATTACTGCCAAAAAGGGATTATATATCTCTTAGACAAGGGCCTAATAGAACCAGCCAAAAGCCCATGAGTGTGCCGAGCATTCTACGTCAACAAGCATTCAGAGATCAAAAGAGGCCAACCTCGCATGGTGATCCACTACAAGCCCTTAAATGAAGTGCTGAAAATATGGCATATCCTCTGCCAAATCAAGCAACGCTTCTCCAAAAACTAAAAGGATGTAACATCTTCGGCAAGTTCGATCTTAAATCAGGTTTCTACCAAATTGGAATAGTTGCTAAAAATCGTTATAGAATGGCCTTTGTTGTCCCACACAGATAGTATCAATGGAAGGTAATTCCTTTCAGCTTAAAGAATGCTCCTAGTGAATTTCAAAAAAGAATGGAAAATGTTTTCCGTGGCATATATTGGTTAATTATCTACATAGATGATTTACTTGTCTGTTCCAAGAATATCCAGGAACATCATAAACATCTCCAAATATTTTGTGAGAATTGTGTTAAACATGGATTAGCTTTGTCAAAATCCGATAGAGAAATTGGAGTAACAGATGTAAGTTTCTTAGGTTTAAAGATTGCTAATGGCAGTATCACACTACAAGATCATGTTCTTCTAAACCTACCAAATTTTCCAGAGCAAATCCTAGACAAGACCCAGCTGCAATGATTCCTAAGCAGTCTGAATTACACAAGATGTTTCTATAAAGGACAAGCCCAAGATATAGTTGTCCTGTAGCAAAGATTGAAGAAGTCACCAATCCCATGGAATCAAGCCATGACCCAAGCGATGAAATCCATCAAGGAGAAATACCATAACCTTCCTCCTCTCAAGCTCCTGGCAGATGAAGGATTTTATGTCCTTGAAACAGATGCATCAAATTTTGCATGGGGAGGCATTCCTCTTGAAGGCATGAATGGAACTGAAGATATTTGCGGCTACACATTAGGAACCTTTCATGGAGCTGAACTCAATTAACCTTCAAGCCATAAAGAAGTACTCGCAGTCAAGAAAAGTATATCTTATTTCAAGCCTTATTTAAAACATGTTAAATTCTTGGTTGAACCAATTTCATAATCATGCCAATCATGATAAAAGAAAACCATGAACTTTTTGATAATAACATCTGCATCATGTGATGGGCAGTCTAGTTAAAAGGTTATGACTTTGGTATCGAACATAAGCCCAGATACCTCAATTGCATGGCAGACCTCACACGTGAAGCAGTGAACCCTCAACTTAAAGAAGTAGTAGTGGGGCCATAATAATGTGCCTGATTCAGTCCCCATATGTCGAAAGACTTTAAAGGATGAGATAATGCAAGTTGTCCTCTTGCACCCAAATGTTTACTTTTAACCGGCACTCACTGGTCATGTAATAACTGGACAACAAATATGAATATTATAAATAAGTGGTTGCATCCCTCATAAAATTCAATCTGAGTTGTTCTATTACCTGAGAAATTAGTCATAATTTTCTTCTCCTCTTCTTCATAAGGGTGATGCTAGATTGTGCCTGCAGTGTCATGCTCAGTGCGATTAAAGTATCAGTGACTCGCAAAGACTAGAGTCTGTATGTGTTATCTGTCGTCAGAATATAAGGAGGAAAGTTTGGTGCAAATGAAAAGATCGAGTCTTAATACGTTATCCAGATCTAATGATCCCCACAGCGGGTGCCACATTAAGACTGGATCTTTGGATTTACAAGAGCATTTGGGGTCACGATTGAAGGGTCCCTTACCCTAGTTGTGCATCTGGCCAACCGTTGTGCAAATACTATTTGAAAATATATTTTTGTACTCCTTGAAGTCATTCATAACATGTTTAGCTAAACAATTTTCTTCAATGACTTTCTTGATGTGGCCACGGACCATTGCTAGGGTCATGCCTGACAAAGAAAGAAGTTTGCCTTAAAAATATTTGTTGTTAGTGGTGCGAAGAATGCCAGGCATACTCTGGATATACCTCTTGAGGTATGTTGTATTAGCGTACGAATTGGATCGGATGAGTCAATCCCGCATTTGACAAAAATAATATTCCATAAGACTAAGATTGCCTAACTAGTTAGATATAAACAATTCATTGTAATGGTCTGGATCTTCATTAATTGTAAGGCTGACAAACTGTGCAAGTAGATCAATGAGAAATTGAACAACAAGACCGTTATGGCCAAGGATGGCTTCTTGGGCTTTTGTGGAGGCCTAATGCCACCATGTATGTGCTAAGATACCAAATCAATTGATAATGAGTTGTGCAATGCTACGGAGAGAAAGGGTAGGGTCATCAATCTATTTTTTCATTGCCTAGCTATTGACGAGACTCATTGCATTCTCCATTTCGATCTTAGGCTGTAAATTTGGAAAAAACATGGGTTCTTATGGCATAGCTTGGGTTTCCGCACTCATAACTGAAATTCCAATCACCATTACCGATATGGGATGGGATGTTTCACCAACTTGGGTAATCCGCAAAGGGATACCTGGTTCTTGCTTTACATAAACAAGGAACTGATTTATTTTGTCCTTTGAAAGGGTAGGACCCTTTTCTTACACCTGTTGCAAGAAGGATGTTGTGACCAAAGTAACTACCTCGATCTCTTCTTCTTCGGCTGTTTGAATACCAAAATTCCATGTAGGTAGCTTATGACTAGCTAAGCTAAAGTTGAAAGTGCACCTTAGATTTTTCTTGGGATTATCTATAAGCATAGTCGAATTTGATTGTTTGTCCAAAATAGAATAGTCAAGGATCTAAACCTTAAATCCTAACTTCTTGATGATTGGGGTAGTTATGGACAAAACCTAAGATATAGTTGCTAGCCTTTGGTCTAGCTTTTTATTGGCTATTGTAAGGATTGATATGTCAGCTATATTGTGATCTAGAAATTCTAATCTTGCTAAAATATTCTCGCACAATTCCTTTTCTTCAGAGACTACTTGTTTAACCTTAAGGATGCCATTGTGCAAATCATCAATAATCTTTGACTTGAGGTCGAGCTAGAGATTTGCATAGTTAAGTTGTGGAGTGTTAGTACCAGACACAATGGTTGTTGGTACTATGGAATAAGGGATGAATTCCATTTTCTTTTGACCATCATCATCAAGCTGTCAGAAATATATATAAGGCACATTCCTTACTAGATTGTAGGATTCTTCTCCCGTGCTAACTTTGATAGTTTAGTTCTTTCTCTCGAGGTAGTCGAGTAAGCATGAGGATGTGAGGTATTTCTGGCTTAGTAGTAGTACTAAGCTTATTAGTTGATTGCAGGATGGACACTGTTGGTGCTAACCTTGGTGTTCTATAGTAAGCTCTATTGAAGAGCTTGCGGGATGCTTTTGTACCATCTCTGCAACCTTGTCTCGAAAGGTTGTTTGAATTTGGGTTGGTAACCAGAAGGATTGGGTAGCAACATTAATTGTAATTGGGCTTTCTTTGGAAATCTTCTGGTTGTCTTTTAGTAAGGTTGATTGGTGGTACTGTTCATATTTAGCTTCCCAAAGTTTAGGATATTGGATTCCAATCCATTCAAATGTAATAGGAGTTGTAGATTTACTAGAACCTATTATGGCATCAGATAATTGGTTATGCTGAGTATCTATCACAATGCACATGGATGGTCGAACGAGATCATTCAGGCCAAAACGGATTGCGCCCAGGTGGAAATATTTGAAACCTTGCGATTTTGCATAGTTGATCTATGACTTTTCAAGCAAGGAGATTTGGGTGGGTTCATATTGAGATGTAAAACTTACGTCAAAAGAATGAAGTCGAATCTAAGAAGAGGAAAAATATTTATAAAAGGGCATGGTATATACTTGAGCAGGTAAAATTGGTGGGATTTTCCAGTTTGGGTTTGGGTCGGTTTCAGAAATAGAAATAGTAGAAGCAAAAGTCTAAGCTTCTCTGTAAGAAGACTTTCGGCCTGGGAGAGAATCCAAAGGAGTTGGTGCTTCAATCTCTACCTAGTTTATTGTTGATAAATTTGAAGCCATTTTGTTGTACACCTAAATGCTTTTCCTTCCACCTACAACAAATGGTCTATGCTCTTTTAGATGTGACCTAAAACCCAATGATTCTTGGGGCATGATACGGGTCTGCTACAACAAGGGAAGATGCAACTATATCAAACTAAACAGATAGAGAAACAAACCAACTTGGCTCTGATACAATTAATACTAGATCTTTGGATTTACAAGAGCATTTGGGGTCGTGATTGAAGGGTCCTAAGCTTGCATAAGGTCATAGATGTAAGGGTCATCTAATGATCCTTAATGCATGCTAGAGTCTTAATGGAAGCGTGGTGGGACCATAACCCACAGGTCGCAGGTTGGTTTTCTTCTCTATATGTTTAGTTTGATATAGTTGCATCCTCTCTTGTTGTAGCAGACCCGTATTGTGCCCTTGATACTGGATCTTTTCATTTGCACCAAACTTTTCTCCTTATATTCTGACGATGGATAACACATACAGACTCTAGTCTTTGCGAGTGACTGATAGTTTAATCGCACTAAGCATGACACTGCATGTGTAATCTAGCCTCACTCTTATGAAGAAGAGGAGAAGAGAATTCTGACTAATTGCTCATGTACTAGAACAAATCAGATTGAATTTTATGAGGGACGCAACCACTCCTTTATAATATTCATATCCAGTGTCCGGTTATCACATGACCGGTGAGTGCCGGTTAAAAGTAATGATTTGGGTGCAAGTGGACAACTTGAATTATCTCATCACTTAAAGTCTTTCGACATATGGGGACCGAATTAGACACATTATTATGAGCTCACTACTGCTTCTTCTTTAAGCTGAGGGTCCACTACTTCACGTGTAAGAAGTTATGCCATGTAGTTGAGGTATCTAAGCTTATGTTCCATCCTGAAGTCATAACCGTCTAACTAGAATTCCCATCGCATGATGCAGATGTTATTGTTGGCAATTTCACGGTTTTCTTTTATCATGCCCGACATGATTGTTAGATCGGTTCGAAACAATAACTTAACAAGTTTTAAATAAAGCCTCAAACGAGATATACTTTTCTTGACTGCGAGTACTTGTTTATGGATTGAAGGATAATTGAGTTTAGATCCATGAAAGGTTCCTGAGGTGGAGCCGCAAATCTCTTTAGTGCCATTTATGCACTCAAGAAGAACGCCTCCTGTTGGGTCTAAAATGTAGATGCAAATTAGAGTTTCATTTACTATCAACCTGGGTAAGTAAAACTTCGAGGAACATCCACATCCACCATAAGTGGACTTAGAGACAAACTAGACTAAGCTAGGTGAAGAAATGCCAAAGCTCCCTTACAGGAGGTTTTTCATTAGGATATCCAACATCTATTTAGTCATTTAAAAAAATGAAATCTAAAAATTAAAAGACATTGTGATAAGTGTAAGAAATATTAAAGCTCCCTTACAGGAGACTGCTCATTAATATTTCTAACCATCTTAATCAACAAAACCTAATTCTGATTGATTGCATGAAATATTAAAGCTCTCTTACAAGAGACTATTCATTTATATCTCAAGCATATAAATCAGAAACTTAAACTAATGAAATCAAACATTAAATAACAAATCAGATTCATTGAAGGAAACATTAATACTTTCTTACGAAAGGTCATTCGTTAATATTTCAAGCATATGAACCTAATAATTTAATCTAATTAAATTCACAAACAAACACAAAATAAAAGCCTACCAAAATAAAAGTGTACTTGCTAGGCAATGGGGATCCTTCCAAGGATTCACAAGCACACCAAAAGAGAAGTCAAATGTAGAGGATCAAAGAAGCTCCGTTTTATGCATCATCAATTGAAAATTGCAATTACAACCATTACAATGATTCTTCAAATCTAACTTCTCATTACCAACCTATACGATACTAAGATTCTAAATTACAAATGAAGGACTAGGTTCTAAAATTCTAAAAATTAAGATTACAAAATGAAGATTACAAATGAAGGAGATAACACTCCTATTTATACAAGCTATGATAACAAACTCATAAATGTAAATCCACTATTCCCTCCTTTGACCCACATATTTCTCAACCAATGGTGACACATAACTCTATCCTCCATGATCTCCTCCATGAGATCCATGATCTTCTCCATGAGGTCCATGATCTCCTCAAATTCGAATTTGAACATAGAGTGCCACATAAAGATGCCTTGGAAGCTTCCTTTGTACCTACACATGTCAACAAAATCATTATAATTGTTAGGTATAAGTGTATGGAGATTATTTTCTAAAGTTTAACCATAAATTCTCTTAAAAATACTAAGAATTAATAATGTTTTGGAAAACACAAAGGTAGCCCATATAATGATGAAAGTGAAACTGATGTGGTGACATGGTGGTGTAATAGAGGTGAGAAAATGTGTGAATGGAGTGAAAGTGAATGTATTTTCAGGATAATTCCTAGGCCCAACATACCCCCAAACTGAAGGTATTGCATGTCATGAAATCTATTACATTACTTTTGATACTTGAGCTTTGGCTTAGACTTTGTGTGATATCATTTGCTTAACTTTTGCAAAGCGTTTTTGTTGAATTGCAACTTGGTTGGCTCTTGTGTTTCAACCGTATTTTGTTTGTTGCATTCAAATTCAATATATGATCTTTTCATGACAATAATGTGATTTTTATTGCAAATTATTTTTGTTGGAATGCATCATGGTTGGTTCTTGTGTAACAACCATGATTGTGTTGCATCGAATTAACTTTTAATTATTTTGACAAAGCCATTTATATACTCATGTAATAGTGAATATATTTTGAAGGTGATATATGAATATGATATATGTGGGTTTTAGAATGTGATATATGAATATGAAAAAATATGAAGGTGACAAAGTATGTATGTGAATGTATCCCTCCCCCAAAGTAATGGTTTTGGCAATTTTATGAAATGAGGAAAGGAATTTTTTTACAAAAACTACCATTCTAGCTTTCAAGGAATTAAATGGTTAAAAGCTAGAAAATATCATACCTCAACTTACCCTTTCAAAAATGGATGAGAGTTGGCATGCATGGCTGCAAAATTCTTATCATAGTCTTCTTCACTTGGCGGTAAAAATGGTGGATGAAGTCGAAAAAGTGAATCTTTTATTGTTGTTGCATCTGCTGCTAAATCTGTTGCTGGATTTTTTGTTGAATGTTCGGAATCTGCTGCTGAATGTGGCTGAAAATGTATAAGGCTTGGAAGGTATACAAAATTTACAAAATTTAGAATTTACACTTCCCCCCCAGCCTTATTTATTGACTTTTCCTCAAGTCATTTATATCAAAAACTGTAAAGTAATGAAAGTAAATTTGCTTCCTCTGCTACAAAATGATTGGTCTTCAAGTCTTCAACGCTTGTTGGCACAATTCTTGTCATGTGATTAAATGTTTTGGTGTCAAACATAACAAGAAATTGTTCACTTAGTGTCCATCGATGGATGCCACTAGTCAACGTGAGAGCTCCCATCTTTGATGTGGATGAGAGTCAAGATGCCCCAAACATATCTTTCTAAGTATGAATGAATTTGTTGTTGTCAAATACTCAGAAGATCCGACGAATAAGGGACATTGATGTATTCGCTTGTTTATCGGCATGATAGCTTGCCCTTAAGGCATGCAAGCATCAAAGTGTTTTTAGAAAAATATTTACACGCAAGGACTATGGACTCAATGGTGTATGGAAGCAAGGTTTTATTTGCAAGTGTAGGAAAAAGGAAACTAACAATGAATATGTAAAGTGGAACCAAAATCTTGTAAATGAGCTTCGTTGTTTTATTGGTGGGTTAGGATTGACAAAAATGTAATGAAGTGTTCGTGGATAATGAGAAGTGGATAATGAATCTCTCTGGAAAAAGTGAATTTTGGCATGCAAAATCTCAAATATAACAAATCTGCTCATTAATTATGGAATTTCTTCTAAAATAGTTGAGTTTGACCAACATTGACCAGCCACTTGTAGACGTCGTATTCAAGTGTGGATAGGTATTTCACCATCCTTGTACATTTAGGAACAAACCCCAGGTCTTCGAATTTGCTTTTCTATCATGCAGCATTTCAAACCATTAAACTATTACTGGAAGTTTAAGAACTCGTAAAATTTCGTTTATGTGCATGGACTTGTTTTTAGGATTTCTCATGGAATTAGTCTTTTGAAGACCAATTGTTTGCAAAATTAGTTTCCTTAATGATTATTTGATCATCCGAAATCTGCAAATAAAACTTGGCATAAAAAAATGTTAGTGTGTTCAACAAGGAATGGCCAATTCCTTGTTGATTCTTTCGCAAAAATTAATGCCAACTGAAACGGATTATGGATAATCAAAAGCGTAATTTTAGTCTAATTCCTGATGTTGATAACAGTCCTTTTTTTTATAAAAATAACCATGAAAATTAACTTATCTCCCTCTTTGTGTCAGATGTCTCTTCGAATGTGCATGACAAAGAACATATGTTGCAGATTAGTTTGTCTCATAAATGCCTACAACCTTGATGAAAGCATACATTTTAATGCCAACTCTAACCATAATCCTCCAAATGTTCGATAAATGAATCCTCCTTTGTGTGTTTCACTTCATTTTTGAAAGGTGCATGGCACATTTTTAATTAATTAAATCTCACAAACGCCAATGCATAACTTTATTTATCAATCTTAGAAATAAAATTAACCTGATTCCATTTTAATGGATTAAATTTATGGAGGTGCAAAATTTCCTTCAAATTTCCAACTTTCTCATGGTATCTTGAAAGTGACAAGTAAAACAAAGTTTACAATTTCATGATAAAACATGTGAAATTTTCTTTGACACTCATGTGCCTGATTTTCATAAAGTTGTTTTTTATTTTATTTTTTAAACTAAATTAATCATTTATTTCTACTCTATCAAATATAAATGATTTTTACCAACTGAAAATAAAAATATAAATAAAAGTCTAAAATGTTCAACCTAAATTAAATTAATATTAACAATATAATAAAATAAAACCTCAATCATTTTTTAGATCCTGAGAACGTTGGCTCCAAACTTCAATAGCTCACTCCCATAGGGCAGCCAAACTTCAATAGCTCACTCCAATTCTTCATTCATCTTCCCTTTTGATCAATTTTTTTAATACGCCTGGTGTAGATACTAGATCAATTTTCTGAGTGTGCTTGTAATGTGCAGGGGTTTCAAAACCAAATCCCCCAACAACCAAAAGCTGCGCAGTCCTCCAGGAGGAGAACACGTGTCACAATAATCTTCCTTCTACTAGTCCCTTACAGGACTGTGGATTTGGTCACTGCTAAAGCTGGCTTCACTCCTGTATCCAAATAGAATAACCCAGGTGAGTGATTTCCGCTAGGGTCTATCTGAATAAGGTAGGCCTGGGTTTTTTGAATCTAAGCATGATCCCTAATGTTCAGGTGGTTTGAATGCAGTCGAAAAGAATTATATAGCCTTAGCCAAACAATCAAATCTTACGAAAAATTGTGCCCAAAAATCTACCTACTCAAATCACTAGAATTGTGGCTGTAAGGATAAGAGTGATTGCGCAGCAATAAAGAGATAGTTGTCGGATTTTCAATTTGAGATTTTTGTTGCATATTTTGTTTAATAGACAAAATTAGTGGTTTCCGTCGTGCCTTTGGTCTTCATCCACCAGTCTCAGCCTACGGCATGTCAAAAGCACCTGGAGGAAAGTATTCCCCATTCGGTTTCCCAAACAACTGGCAGGAACAATCTTGTTCAACAATTTATCAGACACTTGGCACACTTCCTTTACATTTTTGAAAAGTTCCATGGCTTCGTTCAACTTTCCTTCCTTAGACTCAGCCCTCAAGTTCTCAATGGCAGCACTGGTTGCTCAGGTACCTCCATTGTAAGAGCATAACCTCATCACCCTGCAGCGAGCAAAGTAGCTTAATTGACTTAAGTCAATCAGAAGTAACGATGTTAACTATCTCTACACACTTCGTCCCCATCACACAGTGATTTCGTTCTACCACAAGCTTTTCTTCTCTTTCACAGCAAGTTCTGAGGTACTCTGAATTTGAGTACAGTGAATCTGGAATGGCGGTATCGTCTTTGAATGGTTTTCATTGGATATGGTTTTTGGTGGAAGCCAACGAGATTATATCCCTTGCCTACAGATATTTCGCATAAAGGGCAATAGCCATAACGAAAACGATGGCCATAGATGTACCCTACCTTCAATAAAACTTTCAACATGTTTATCTGAGAAGATCTCTACCATACTGGTGCCCATAATTTTAACAACGTTGTTAGACAAGAACTTCTCGCTAAACACATCGAAAAGAAAATAATAGTTGAGACAAGTGTTGGGCATCTGCACGGTTCAGTTTGTAGTGTGTTGTTTACATGGGTACACAGGATATGGAAAGGCAGTCCTTCCAAATGCGTCTTCTTGGAGCTGAGGTGCGACTAGTACATTCTAGTACAGTTATATTGAAGGATGCTACTTCAGAGGCAATTTGTTGAAAAATTGGTTTTTTTCATTGGAAGACATGGGCTAGTGAGCCTAAAATTCGAAAGTTTTTTTTTTTTAGGATAGAGTCTAAAGAAGAATTTTATACAAAAGTTTTTAAGATTTTTTTTTACAAATAATGTTTATTTGTTGCTTGTCTGCTGCAATTTCTTTATAACTATTTTCAATTTTATTCTTGAAAGTGTGAGACAGAGGATAAAGTGTAGATTTCTTCCTTAAACATTGATTTTGATTTGTTTATATGCAGATTTGGCTTGAAGAAATGATTCTAGCACATTCCCAGCTAAAAAAAAATTATTAAATTTTGAAAATAAATCAATATATTTTCTGATCTTCCTGATTGCTCGAAGCGTAGGAAGAGAGCATACTAACATATTGATTTTTTTTTTTTTTT
>APFE030118801.1:0-16578 GCA_000404065.3 Pinus taeda | reverse complement strand
GGGGACTGCTTTCTCCTGTAGAATGTAGAGAACCTGCAGATCCATGTGCCTTCTCCTTAGGCTCTAGAGTCTTTGCCATAAAAAATCTCATTGACAACTTTAAAAATAAAAGAAACTATAATATTTACAGTGAAATGCATCTCAACTTCTTAGTACTAAATGAAATGTTTGAGAAACCTTCCATTTAGAGGATAAGTTGAATATTGTCCCTAAAGATTTTGTTGCACAAAAGTGTTGTTACCATTTACTTCAGCAATTGCTACTGGACCAAACCATAGGTTGTCAAACTTACCATGCTTTCCCTTTTCCTCCCTCTTGCAGTCCCATCTTAGAAGTAGGTCACCTTCCCTGAAGTCCCTTTCTCTGGCTCTTTTGTCAAACAAGATTTTCATCTTATGTTGATATTTCTTCAATTTGTATTGAACTTCATCTTTGTTTTCTTTTAGTTCAATATATGATTTATCCTTCTTGAAAAATCATCAGGTTCATATGTTGAGTCCTGCAAGAAATTTAAAACTGGGAAAACCAAATTGATGGGAAAAATTGCATATTTCCCATAGAATAACTGAAAAGGAGATTTACCAATAGATATTTTTGGAGTTATTATGTTTGCCCATACTTCATAAACTAAATGAGAGTCCAAGCCCTTTTTATGATCTACTAGGGTCTTTTTGATTACCTTTACCAGACTTTTAGTTGAGGATTCTGCAAGGCCATCACCTTGAGGGTAGTATGGAGTTGAATGATGTAATAGAATATGATATTTCTGGAAAAACTCAATCATTTTAACACTAGAGAATGCTATTGCATTATCTGTGATAATTTGAGTTGGGCAACCAAACCTAGATAAGATGTTTTCTTCAATGAACTTAATTACTACTGAATCAATAAAATTACTTACTGGAATCACTTCCACCCATTTAGTAAAGTAGTATGTTGCTATGAGAATCCATTTGTGTTGATTACCTGAAGTGGGATGGATTTCTCCAATAAATTATAATCCCCATTGAAGGAAGGGTGCTAAGATTATTGATGGTACTAGTGGAAGAGCTGCTAGTTTTTGCTTACCTGCAAACATCTGACGAGGAACGCAACTTCTGACCTTTGCCCCTACTTTTAAAAACAATGTTGACCAATAAAAACCTCCCCATATTATCTTGTATGTTGTTTCTTTCCAAGCATAATGTCCTCCAAAAACCCTGCATGAAACTGATCAATGATTCCTTCAGTTTTTGATTCTGTGAAACATAATAACAAAATATTCAGTGGATCTTTTCAGTACAAATTTGGATTTATGATGCAGTACTTGACTGGTTTCCATTTAAGGCTTTTACATTGGGCTTTTGAAAATGATGTTGGGCATTCAAAATTCAGGAGAAAATTTACAATGTCTTGATACCAATCTAACAATAGAAATTTGTCATCAATATGTAAAGGATTGATCTGATTTGAAGGTAAAGGTTCTTGTGGATTCTTTTCTTCAGGTTGAACAAAAGGTTCTTGTGGATTCTCCCCTTGTAGAATCAAGAAGGGTTCTTGTGGATTCTTTCATTGTGCAAGGACAAAAGGTTCTTGTTGATTCTTCTCTTGTACTAGGAAAGAAGGTTCTTGTGGATTCTTCCCCTATACTTCTAAAATAGAATTGATTCTAGGCACTTTGTAATTGGATTTGGCTAGAAGCTTGCCTAATCCCTCGCCTTTTACTAGATTTTTAGTTTTGATAGTTAGATCAAACTCAAGTATTTGAGTGATCCACCTACCTCTTTTCACTTTAGTGTGAGGTTGAGTTAAAACAATTTTTACAACACCATTAGGAACATAAGCAGTAATAGGTGAATGTAGGATATACATCCTGAAAGATTTCAAGGCTTGAATGAGGGCATAGGCTTGCTTCTTGATTATGTCATAATTAATCTCAACACCTCTCATAACCTTATTGAAAAAGGCTATGGGTTGGTCACGGGAGTCTTCATTCTGTTGTAATAGAACATTAGCAAGGGTTGTTTCTGAGGAAAATAAAATTATACTGAATGGTTTAGTATAATCAGGGTTGGCTAAGGTGGGAGCTTCAAAGATAGCTTTCTTGATCTGATCAAATGCATGCCTGGAAGAGTTAGTCCATTTAGCTTCATGATCCTTTCAACGCATGTAAGTTATATCTTTTACAATTTCTGCATAATTCGGGATGAATCTTCTTAAAAAAATTAATCTTACCTAGAAAACCTTGAATTTCTTTCTTGTTTCTAGGTAAGATCAATGTTTCAATGGTAGCCACATGCTTAGGATCAATTACCACTCCTTCCATTGAGATTATATGGCATAATAGCTTTCCTTCTTTAATAGCAAACAAAGACTTTTTAGAGTTCAATGGTATCCCAAATTTACTACACCTGTCAAAAACCTTGTTCAAGTGCTTTAGATGTTTCTTATCAGATTTAGAAAAAATAGCAATGTCATCAAGATAAATAACTACAAATTTGTTTACCTAACCCATGAAAGCTACATCCATAGATCTATGAAATCTTGCTCAAGCATTTGATAAGCCAAATGGCATTCTAGCATACATAAATGTACCCCAAGGTGTAGTCAAGGTTATATTTTCCCTGTCTGCTGGATCAACATTCAGCTAGTTATAACCTGAAAAACCATCAAGCATAGAAAGTATTTGTGCTCCTGAAAGAATTTGAAGTAACTGATCCATATTGGGCAAAGGTTAATTATCCCTTAATGATGCTTTGTTAAAATTTCTAAAGTCCACACAAACCCTGATTTCTCCATTATTTTTCCTAACTGGAACTAAATTTCCAACCCAATTAGAATATCTAAGAGGGAGAATGATGTGGGCATATAGCATTCTCTTAATTTCCCTTTTAACAATTGGTAGAAGTGTTGGATTAATCCTCCTAAGTTTTTTCCGATAAGTGATCACTTTTGGCCTCAAAGGGATCTTATGATGTATTAATGAAGTATCATAAGTTTTCAGATCAACATAGTCCAAGCAAAAACATCCTTATAATTTTGAAGTAACTTAAGATATTGAGTTTTAATCTCAGGGTCTAGAGATGCACAGAGTTTGATGCTTTTGACATCATCATTTGTTCCAATGTTAATTTCCTCTATGTTATCTTCAGAAGAAATGGACTGAGGATTTCACAGAACATCATTTCCATCAAACAATTTTTCTAAAGGTATCAAGCCTTTTGGAATAAAATTGTTAGACAATTGAATAATATTATGATCAACAATTTTTGAACTAAAATATGAAGTATCATTTTCACTTGTATTTTCATTTATTTGGGATCTATATTCATCAATTTGTAGAAGAGAAAATTAATCTACAAGTTGCAGAAAAGATTTCAAGTGTTTATCATCTTCAAATATCTGCCAGTGTTTCAGATTATCTGGGATAGATGGTCTATACTTGAATTGTATTTGGTAGAGTACATTAGTCTGATCAGGAATTTTAAATGAACTAGGAGAAATAGCTAAGGCATTTGCATGAATATTCTAATCTCTTGGAATATAAGTCAAAGTAAAGGCATCAAATAAATTTTCAACTAAGTCCCATACTTCATTTTGGTATGACCTAATTCTAGGGTGTTTAGCGTGGCAAATACTTCTCACTTGTTTGATAATAAGCTCTTAATCAGTGAAAACACTTAAGTTTCGAACCTATAAGCTTTTGGCTAATTGCAATCCTAAATGGAAATCTTCATATTCAACCACATTATTTGTAACTTCGAAGTCAAGCTTACATGATTGGGTAATGTTTTCTTTTTCTGGTGATATTAGAACTACTCCAGCTCCTGATCCATCTTTTGTATAGGAGCCATCAAAGAATAGTTTCCATATATCGGTTTTATTTGGTACTGGAATTTCAATTGCATCTTCAATTTCAACTTGAGTTTCATGCACTTGGTTTGAAGAGAGTTGAAAGCAACCAAAATCTTAGTCAATTGCATAAATTTGATGGTTCCTTGGTTGGTCTACTTTACAAACAGTGTGCACAAATCTTACCTCCCTATATAATCTTGGTTGTTCTCCCCCATAAACTAGAATAGTAGCATAAGACATATCCATTTGAAGAGTTCCCCCTAATTTGGCTCAACAAGACCTTGAAATGAGCATTCCAATTTTGGGAGGGATATCTGTGACAACTATATCAAGTACTATACTTTTCACTAGAATTTGGTCAAGGGTGACTACTAAATCCTTAATCAATCCTAACCAAGGCACTCTTTTAGAATCAAAAGTATACAAGTCATGATAGGATCTAGTTATGTTAAGTTTCAAATGATCCATGATAGTTTCTGGCATGAGGTTGTGTGATGCTCCAGAATCATGCATACAATTATACAACATGCAGTCATTTGTCTTCAGAGTTACATAGAAAGGAGGCACTATTTGATCTATCATATCTGAGCTTGGGCCAAAAACAACTTTTGGTTTTTCATCTTCCAAACTAATAATATCACCTTTAACATCAGCCAAGGTATTTTCTATCCATTTGGAGACCTAATTTTTATACTCAGTGTTTTTAGAAATTTCTGAAAGAGGAATTGGAATTTTAATTCTTTCTAACTCTTTTTCAACATTGAAAGTAGTCAATGCATTTTGTCATTTTGAGGAATATCAATTGACTATTCTAATGGTCGAATAAAAGTTGTTTGAGTTTGAGCAGCTTTGGAATGAGGTTCAATTACTGGACTTTCCTTAGGAGGTCTTCTAGTTCCAGGCCTAGGCCTAAGTTCATATCTTTTGTTCTACTCTGCAATTAAAATTCAGAGAAGGCATAGTATTTAGAAACCTATGAAGATTCTTGATCTTCTTGAACCTAATTTTGTTCTGTAAGAGGAATAATAATTGTTTGATCAGAGGATGTATCCAAATTATTTATATCTTCAGTGATGGTCATAGTATTGTCATCAAGTTGTTGATCACCTATCAACAAAGGAGTAGGAACCTATTGATCATTACTAGGTCTCTGAAGATTTCATAATCATGGATTTCTTTGATACTGAACTTGATTTTGAATTTGGGATCTACAAATAGTTTTTTGAGTTGACCTAGGTTGAGTCTCAATATTGGAAATTCTATTAGATATATTTCTAAGAAGAGAAGTTATTTCATCTATTTTGGAATCTTCAGTTTTAGTCTTAGAGGAACTAGAAGCCTCTGGTGTCGATTTGAGTTTTCTTTGGGCCTTTTCCTCTTTACCTTTCAAGGTAGTTGAAGTAGCCCTATTTGCTTCTACCTCAATATCATTTGTTTGCATAACTTCAAGAGTTCTTGAAGTTGTCTCTCTTAGCATAACAACAAAATCATCATCAAAGCCTTTAGAAAATCTAGACTTTGTTGTTGCTATAGGGGGTTTACAATCAGGGGGCATTTTATGATAAAGCTTATTGAATCTTTTGATAAAGTCTGATACAGGTTCACCAAAATTTCTTCTAAGTGCATCAATCTCAGTAAGAAAGTAAAGAGGATCCTTTTTCACACCCCACTAGTTTTTAAATATGGTTGTAAGCTCTTCCCAATTTCTAATGGTATTTGCAGGGAACTGCCTAAACCAAATTCTTACATTTCCTTCAAGCAATTGTACGATCAACCTCATGTAAACATTTTCTCATTCAATATTCATGTTATCTGCAAAGTCTAAAAGGGCTTGAAGATGGTCTTTAGCAGAAGGACTGGTCTCTCCATTATACATGGGAAGGTATTTCAAGTATCCACTTGGGAATGCATCGGGATTAGGAGGTAAGACTAAAGTTGCATATCTAGACTGTACAGTAGATTGGAAAGCCATAATGGGAGGTGGTGTATGAGGTGTTTGTGTGGATGTAGAAGTTGATGAAGATGAAGAAGAAGTTGAAGAAGGTGATTGAGGGGTTGAAAAACTAGTTGGAGGTGAAGGAGGAGGTGATCTCTTGAGTGATTACAAAGGATTCTTAAGAACTAAATTTTGGACCTATGTATGAATACCTCCCTTTGTTTCAAAGAGTGGATTTGAACACACATAGGAGGTATCTTTCTGTTGTTCATAAGTAGAAGCTTCAGGTTCTCTAAAATTGGGAGGAAATGAATAAGTGGTAGGGGATATGAAATATGTTGGTTTATATTCTGGTAAATAACACCCAAGTTAGATTTAATTTTAGGTGATCTTGGTGGTATTGAGGGTTCTGGACGAGTTTCAAATGAATGAATGAGGAATTCTGATTTAAAATCAACTCCTCTCCTCAAGAGTTCAACAACCCTAGGTGATAAGTGAGAGTAATCTAGACTGGATGGAATGTTACTATAAGGATCAAATGATGGTAAATCTTTAGAATGTAAGACTAAAGACGAAGAAGAAGAAGAGGGTTGATGTCCACTTTTAGAACTAGATTTTCTCATAATTTTTTCAAGATCTGACAAGGGATCAACAAGGTTACCCTTTGAATGAGATCTGGTGTGCTTAAAAGATGCCAGTTTGAGATAGTGGAGTCACGAGGTGAAGGATTTTAACCTTTATAGACCTTTAATCACCTTAAAGGAATAGAATACATATCATTTCCCCAAGAAAACTTAATGGAATTTGAGACCCCGGCAATGGCTTCAGTTCGATGTTGTTCCTCTGAGATAATAATGGTTAGCTATTATGCCAAAGCATCTAAGATAAATGTTTTAGGGGTTTTTGCTTTGATTTGGGAGACCAATGAATAAAAGAAATATATAACTAACATATCTAACCCTTTGAATAATATCAATATGTTAGCAAAGGGCTGCTATAAAATTTCACACAGAGATAAAGCTTGAATAGTGGTCAGCAGAAAACAAAAAATAATATGATTATCACAATTGTCACATAGATAATTGCATAGTCATCAGTATGAAAACTTATGAAAACCTCTGACTGATGTTCAGAAGGTTCAAGAGAGTATTCTTATGCTTACAATGAGATGTTGATGATTTATTGATTCAAAGGAAATTAATTAAATAGATAGTCCATTAATCCTTTCTCTTTAATGATTATCACTTCAAAAAGCTTATAGGAATAGATTGAGACACAATTAGTCTTACCTAGTTATCTCTATAAAGTCATAAGAATATGAAGAAAAACATAACGACTAATAGAGGAAAAACTTACATGAAACACAAACTGTGAAAAACAGAATTCAGAATCCTTTTCTTTGTGTTGAGGTTCCAGAAAAGTCAAGTACATCAAATATCTAGAAATGCTTCATCAAGGCTCAACAAGATTCAAAGCTGAATAATGAGTGATGTCCAATGAACAATGAACCCCTTGATAACTCGAGAAGAGAGTTATTTATACAATAGTAGAACTAAGAAAATATCCTAAACTACTTTTAAAAAAATAGATTATTTACGCAATCAAAAATAAAACTATCTAATGATCTAGCACTACTTTAGTGTTGTGTTGTTTGATGACATATCACTGAAAAAGTTGAAAGGAGGTTGAAGCTAGCTAACTATTCCTTCAAAAGCTGAATGTTGTTCAATTATGCTTAACTAAGTAAATCTATTAATTCTTCCTAGCATTTCTTATAAGGGATAGAAATGCTTGTTATCATTTGTAAATTTAATCCATCTTGATGTCTTTAGTAAAAGAGGGCTTTACTTGAAATATATGCTTGATTTCATCCAGGATGAACAAAGAATCCCTTAGTGTTTTGCTGTATCGTTGATCATCTGTTTTAATAGTCAAGGCTCTGCATAGTTCTCTTCTTCTCTATTCCTTGTGTAATGGTCTTCTTCTCTCAATATAGACATTTTAATAGTTTCCTTGTTGAGTCTTAGAATAAACATACCCTGGGACTGATATCAGAGTTGTTTATCCAATGCTTAAGTCTTCGGCTGATTACCTACAAAACACAACAATAGTTAAGAAAACACAGGTTCATGACGAAGGCTATTGATGGCTTCATTTTGGAGTTGAAACATATATGGAATGATTCTAGAGTTGTTTTGGAAGGTAAACAATGATTTATATTGGTTGCAGAAGCTTCAGGTGGCGTAGGAGGATTATACAGGCTTTCATGTGTAAGTGGAAAAAAGGAGAAAAAGTGAGGGTGTTAACATTTAAACTGGTAAACATTTAAATTTTCAAATTTTTGGTGCAAAACAGAGTTAATAAGGAATACTACATTTGGGAGTATAGTGGAGTGGTAAGTGGTGCCATCACACCGCTTTTGTTGCGAAGGTGGTTTTTAGAAGGGGTCACCTGATCTACTCTGTTGGCTGACACATAGCATTGGGGGGTCAGCGCAAAACCACGTTATTAGGCAGGTATTGTTCGGTCATTAAGCCAACCTGATATGGTTGTGGATTGTTTGATAAGAGATATTTTGATCTAACGATGGTCGGGCAATAGAGCAGTGCGAAGGAAAAAGGGAAGAGAAATGGAGGGGCCGAATAGGTTAATCATGGTGCTATCGTGCTTAATCATAGTTTAAAACTTTGATTAGGTGATCGAGGTGATTAGTGGGGTTTTATTAACTTAATCGCAAATTTATAAGTTAATGGTTTTTGTTGGGTTTCAGGTGAAAATACATAGTTTTATAGTTAAAACCAAGGTTTGGGGATATTATGTAAAAAGACTTAATAATATACGGGAATGGGTATTTTAGTGATTTAATATATTAAATTAAAAGTTAATATGAATATGAGAGGAAAGGATATAAGCAGTGAAACATGACGTGGAGGTGATGTGGGGCGGAAAGCTTTGGAAGCTCACTGTGGGGGTAAAGAATGTACGAGAGCTTTCAGCGAGGGTGAACCCTCGCAGTGATTTCAAGCCACACATTGTAGTCAACCATGCTAACATCATGGTCAATTGCGGGGGTTGGGCTTTAATTAGCTTCGTGCTCATTGCTTCCCCATAGCATACCTCAATGTACTTATCAAGCTATCACTTGATCATGCCATTTGAACGTTCATGAACTTTAGCATATGGCAAACGACGTGGATGTAGGAGATGATGTGGATGCAGAAGGAAGGCATGGGATGAAATGATAAGTGGGAGTGGCGGTAAATGGTTAGATGAAAATGAATGAAGTGATAGCATATCGCACTTTCTTAAGCTTGATGTTTCATTCCCTTAAAAATGATGCGATGCGATAAGATCCTACGGTCACGAATCCATAGTCATCAAATAGCTGACAGCGTTATCGCACATCGCACAACACTCTTTGCTTCCGCCCAATGTTTCATTGCATTATGAATTATGCGATGCAATATTACACTTTAGTAAATAACCATTTGAACATTTGAGAGCTTCAATTTCTACCTACCCTTCTATTCCTGACATTTTACTTATTCTTTTAGAGTGCATTTAAACTTGCAACTCAACATTTATTTTTATAAACAATCTAACTCTATTTCGAACCTTATATCATTTAATGGCTTAGATTAAGCTTATGAGCTCCTATTATTTTCTCTACCTAACTATAATATGCCAAGATTAAACTGTTTGGTTAGATTTTATTCTTTGATCTATAAACATAAAATTCAAAGCATGGAATATCCAAGATTAAATAGTTTGATTACCATGGATTCTGGCATGAATAACAAGTTGCACATAATCATTATTATGCATAAAAGTAAATAGTAGTGGCATTTAGACTCGTACACTTTCATGTTTTATTTCTATTTTCTTTTCTGTCTAACCTAGCATTTTATTTTGCCTTTATTTCTAGGGAATCTACCCTGACATTTTCTTTGATATGGACATATTTATTCAAAAATTTCCTAACATTTTTTATTCAATATTCTTTTTGTCCATATCCTATCTTAACATTTTGTATATACATTTTCATTTTTTTTCTAATTTATTCTAACTTATCAAAACCAAAAAATGCTACAACGTTTGGTCCACCAGAATATTAACCATTGAATGAATGGATGGATGGATGGCTTTTTGTCACCCAAATTTGGCAACCAAAATCAAGGTTTAGGAATGAATTATTCTAGAGACAATAGGGATATTATGTGTATATATACCTATGTGCCCCTGTTTATCAGAATAGAATTGTACAGATGAAAATATAGCTCTTCCCTTGAAACAAATGCAATGGGAGTGATGGCCCTGTGGAGGATCTAGTGCCTTTGTTGAGGAATGAATTTGTGCCAAAGGGAGTTGCTATCGGCCACATATGTGAAGAGTATGGAGATGGATGAGAGTCTGAAAATGTCGCGTGGAGTAGTGAAGGAGAGAATGGTGGATATACAGCTCTCTGGAAACTCCGACAGATCGATCTCACTTGAATTCTCGATGGTGATCGCGTCTGGTGGGCTCTCATCAGTAGAGGCACTCCTCATGCAGAAACACTGAATGACAAACTCCAAATAGGGAATGAACATAGAATTGTGAGTTCACAAACATATAAGGTATGGTTTCTCTAGGATGATCCATGATGGCCTGATGATGCACAAGGATCACCAACAAATAGGGTTGGAATTTAAAACCAAGGCAGTTAGTCAAATTCGATAGTTTCCACACTTTCATTACCCATTCTCACAATTTTTAAAGACAATGTTAAGTGGTTGCCTTGTGGAAAATGATGTGTAATGTATAAACATCAATGAATTCTCTCGGTAGGTGATTGGAAAGTGTATAATTTTATACAATGAACTCTGCAAAATGTTGCATTAGTCAATTTAGTTTATTTCGTCTTCTTTGTTAATATCAGTTGTTAGACAAATAATTTTTGAGATTAAGTTTGTGTTATGGGAAATAGCTATTACAAAAAATCCTAAAGCTAATCAACTATTTTTTATATATTTATATGTACATTTTGTACATCATTCTTTCATATCAATATTTAATATATAGTTTTAATATTATTTTCTTTCATCAACATGGTTTTTTATATGTTGAAATTTAAAACCAAATTACGTGACATTTGCTAGCAATGTAAGGTTATTCGTTATTTGTGACATGCTGTTAAAATTGACTTGCTAGCCATCTAAGGTTATTCGTTGTTTGTGACATGCCATTAAAATTGAATTCTTAGCGTTGACTTGATCAATTGATAATTACAAATAGTTTTTATTAGAGATAATTCAATTTACATTATGCATGACATATTCAAAATCTTATAATCCAGGTGCAGTGAGACCATCATCCTGATAAAAACAGACATAGTGAGTCCAAAAGCATACTACAAAAGAGGTAGATATCAAAAGGTATACTAGAAACCTTTTAACAACCAAAATTCACCAAATAGTACCAATAAGGAAATAAGTGAGAAGATGACAATATGAGTTGAGCATAGACAACATATTCATTTAAGGAAGAGAAAATTTGTCCTCCCCTATGAAACACCATGACGAAAATAAGAAACAAGCATACATCCCTCCTCATCAAGCAACCCTCACTTTGATAAGGGATAAACAATAGATTTTTCTTCACGAAATATGTGTTGTATATTATAATTTTTGGAATATGATAAGTATATCACCAATGCATTTCCTCCAGTATCTTAACTCAAGAGGGTTGAAATGTGATCTGCCAGAAAACCCATCAACAATGTATTTCAAATCCCGTAGATGTCAATGACCGAAACCTATTTCTGAGCAACGAACGAGAGGAGTCCCTAAAGAACCACCAATTTAGCATGAGTATTGGTGCCCATACCCCCATACTAGTGCATCCTATAGGAAACCACTACATCAATGTATTAAAAAACTCCACAACCACATCTCCCATTCTTCTCCACCACTTCAAAAACTTCACTGGCAAAGAGATCTGATTACGAATGAGGTGCCTCGACAAAACCCATTCTTTGGATGGGGAAGGTGCCATGAAGTCAAACCATGCCAATATCTTGGATATGGTCGAGTGAGTGTTATGAAACCTACCACAAAAAATACCATGGTTGCGAGATTTCCAAATCTCCCAAATCACCAATAGAGGGATGTAGGATCTTATTCCCCTTCCTGACAGTCCCCATTTCAAACAATTTTCTATGGATGTGAAGTTGTGTACTGGAAGCCCATAATGTATGACGATATGAGACCAAACCTGAGATGCAAACCTGCAGAGAAAAAATAGATGCAACAAATTTTCAATATTAACACCACAAAGAGAACATCTACCACAGCCCATGTAACCTCTTTGAAGAGGTTGTCCCAGGTCAATATTTTTTTTTCTAGGCAAGCCATGCAAAAAGTTTGATCTTAAGGGGAAATTTAATGTGCCAAGTATCCTAAAACCATGATTTTGTAAGGGCCGCAATTGATGTCAAGTGATAAAATCATTGTTATTTGCAACTACAATTGATTCATTTCCAGTGATGACATCCCATGTAATGTGTTTGCCCTCCGGATCCCCACATAATCACACTTGCATGAGGTTTCAAATGTATTGGTTCCATCCTTCAACAATGACTCCCTCGAATCCAATGTAAGATGCTGAATTCCATGTTGGGATATTACCTTTCCAGATGTGTATAGTATGGTCAAGGAAGAGAATATAGCTCTGGAATATGTGGGAAAGCAAGAGAAGAGAAAGAAGAAGGACCTCTCCAAGGTCAATTAGTTCCACTATGGGGAACAGGGTCATTATGCGAACCAGTGTCTGAAGAAGAAGAACAAGGGAGAGGCGTCTGACTCTGAGGCATCGCCAGGGAAGATGGAGAATGAGGTTAAGGACAATGACAATTTTGCCATGAGTGCTCATATACCTCTATAAAAGAGGTGGGGAGACATCAAGATGTAGTCAAGAGGACTATAGGTGAGGAGGGGCAGGATCCTTGAGGTACCCAACCTCTTGGATTATACCTTCATGTGGGAGCCCCGAAGAGAAAGTAACAGGAATGGCGAATGTCAGTAGAGATAGATGCAGATGAAGCGGTGGAGAGTGCAAGAGTCCTCGGGCAATGTGAGGCTAGTAAGCTGCAATAGTGTGAGAGGCATGGACATTGTTGCACCAGTGCAGGATAACAGAAATAGGTGTTCAATGGTGCAAGATGGAGGGAGTTGTTGCAGCAGCGCAAAGGTTAGTAGAGGGAGCACTTGTTAGCAGCAGAGGGAGCTTCAGCATCGGGAGCATTTCTAGCCTGACATGGATCTCAGAAGTTGCGTGGATCAGTTACTTAATTCTTAGTAACTGAGTTGCAGCGCAGTAGAGGTTAACAGTAGAATGATGTAGCATGATGAGAGGGGGTTGCAGCGCTAATGCAGGGTTGAGAGAAAGGACCAGCAATAGCATGGATGCAGAGGGAGATGTTGTATAGATGCAACAGTCATAGTGGAAGGGCCATGGGAAGTAGTATAGGATGTATCAATGCAGAGGATGTTGGGCAGGGAGGCCTAGCATTAGCACAGGTACTGGTGTCAGATAATTAGAGTGATGCTCAGTGAGGGGTATTACTAGAGGATACTTCTTGCTAAGAGGGATTGTTGATTTGGGGTAGCAACATATGTGCTCTAGCAATGAAAATTGATGGCGAGGCTAAAGCATGTGATGTCTCCAAGACCCAGAAACGATTTTGATAGATTGTACCCGATTTTTTCGATATTAAAATAATTAATATTTTTAATGGAGTTCCTTAGTATAAACTTTGGAAAAATAAAATATTAATGGGTATTAATATAAAACTGGATTAGAAGGTTCCATAAGTCATGGATCAAGCCAAATCTAATCTTAGATATTGATTAGAGATTTAATCTTGGTTGTCGAAGGACCAACAGGAAAAGTATAAGAGGAGGCTTGAGGGTTAGTTGGAGAATCCATGAGAGTGATCAATCACTCGATTTTCTAGAGTGGGGTTGCTAAGAAAAGTCAAATAAATGATCGGTAGCAAGGGGTAGTGAGTACTAGATAGAGAGGCAAAGAGATTGCTGAGAGACCAGCGCAAAGGTAGAAAGTGAGAAGCACTAGCTAGAGGAGGCCACACAGAGCCCAGTAGAGACATTGTAGAGTCGAGAGGAACTACGTCATCCATGCAAAGAGCTGCTGGAGTGACGCACAAGGTCCCATAGGCCGCAAAATGCCTCAGAGGGCTAACGTAGAGTCTAGAAGGGCCAATACAGAGCTTCAGAGTCGTTAAGAGTGTTTCATGTGATAGGATTTTTGAATACCTATTTCCGAATAGAGAGGTATTGTTGCCAGTTAGTTTTCTTTGTCGGGTGAGACAGTTCAGCCCCCAATTGTAATCAAGAAAATAATGCATAATAATAAACCCTCAGAATGGTTTCACCGGTTTCCCCGCATTGGGCTTTTCTGGGGACATTTGTCAAAAAATAATGGTGTCACTTATGTATTTGTTTTCTTTCAGCTGATGGTTTGTAGATGTTGAGATTGTATTGTGTTTATTTTGTTATTTATATGTTTTAAATAACTTGTTTGAATTTAACAAGCAGAAGAAATAAACGAGGACAATACAAATTAAATTTCTAATGAATAGACTTAGAAATTTCAACAAATGCCGCTAGTGGGTTCGGGATGGACATGATTACCCTTAACCTCTTGGCCCAAATATGAACCCTTCGATCGAAACCCTAACCCTCAAAGATTTCGCCAGTTGTTCAAACAGTAAACACTACAATACGATGAATGAGTTCCTGATAGTGTTGGTTAATTCACCATATCAGAAAAATGTTACAGCAACCATTCTCAATGCATTACAAGGACGTGTCAAATTTATTGCACAGATGACAAGTGTCAAGGGATTTGACATGAAGGTGGAGGTGAGCCATTCCATTAGCATTGGTAGTAGTACTATCATATAACATGTTAGAAGTTAACAAAACCAAATATTGAGACCCCTATAGGTGAGTTACAATTGTTAACGAAGGATTATGACTTATAATAATGTGACAATGTAAGGGTAATATAATTTTAATCACCACCCTAAAGAGTCATTGGATTTCTTCCAAGTTGCAAACACGAGGAAGGTCAGATCAAGGCCAACTTCATGAGCATGAAAGAAAGACTATGTATACCGATGATCAACCAACCTGATGTCTTTTCTGACTTTAACAATGCATAAAATAGTTAATAAATTGAATTTTTGTATTGTAGTGGTAATTAATTATGACCCCAATCAAATATTGCGTAAATATATATGTACTTACAATTGATACAATGACCCACTTGTAGATAATCCAGTGACCCACTTATAGATAATCTGAATACAAATCTTTAATAGGGTTATATTTTTAATTTCTTTTTTTTTGTCGAGACAAATTATAAGTATTTATTTTTATTTTCTAAATGATGACAAGACTTTAGAGGAAGCAACATGGTACAAATATTAGAAGTTATTGTAGATCATAAGATTAACTAGAAATATATCACTAAGAAAATGATAAATGTAGAGAGGAAAGTTTACTTTTTTTTTGTCGAGACAAATTATAAGTATTTATTTTTATTTTCTAAATGATGACAAGACTTTAGAGGAAGCAACATGGTACAAATATTAGAAGTTATTGTAGATCATAAGATTAACTAGAAATATATCACTAAGAAAATGATAAATGTAGAGAGGAAAGTTTACTTTGGCATTGAAACAATTTGAAATATGTAGAACTTTGACTATGGAAGAAAATGAAACTCTTCTTTCAGACTCATTATTTGTATCATTTTATATGGTTATGAAGTTTGGGGATGCAACATTCGGTGAAATATCATGTAAATTAAAACGCTTTTATTAACTTATATAATCTTAAATCGAAATTGTTTTTCCCACTAGGGACAAACTATAATAATATTACAAATATTGTTAATTTAAGTTTAAAAGTAATTATGTTGCTTTAAAGAATTAAATAATAAAACATAATTAAAATATTACAATAAAATTATTATTTTTGATTTAAAAAGCTAATATTATTTTAAATTAAATTAGTGTGGAAAGAAAATCAAATATTAAAATATCAAATTTAAACTCTGTCAAAATGATAGCCTTTTTCATGGTTAAATGTTATCAACATTATAATGGTTTTTTAACAACACTTCATTTTAATTTTTTAAAACATAATAATTAAATTTTAAAATAAATAATTGTTTCTAATTTTTCTTAAATTAAATAGTTTAGTTAATAATAGAGTAAAATTCATGTTTAAGTATTTTTACTACTTCAATTTTGGGGTAATATTTTTTAAAATTGAATAAATATTTTTTAATAATTATTGTTTAAATTGTTTAATATTATAGTTGGAGTGTTATACCAGTTTTTTAGGCTGTTTAATCCATTTCTGCATTTAAATGTCCATTTAAAAAAATAATAAATCATAATGTTGGTCAAAATTTATTATGAGATTTATAATGTAAAAACACAACATTAATTTTATTAAAAATTAATAACCAAAACCATTATAATAATATATTTGAAATTTCTTTCATGGCCTAGAGCACATGTTGACAACATGTCTCTTAAGGCACTATGTGGTGAAAAGGCCATGGGTTCGAAATGAGAAAAAAAACTAGCCATGCTAAGGATTGATTTGGCTTAGAGGAGGTGACTCACTTAGATGGCCCTCGGTAACCACTACTCAAGTCAAAAGTTAAGTGTGTTAACAATCTCATGATGCACATAACCTAGCAAACAAAAATATAAATAAGATATATATATATAA